>BMAV01022555.1:0-10888 GCA_019973955.1 Trichonephila inaurata madagascariensis
AAATTCCGCCCTTTATTTTAATAAATCGTCTATTTTATCCCAAAATTTTGCTATTATTTCCCCATTTTCCCTAGTCTGTTAACTAACAATTCTGCACCTTGTCATTTTCTCGGTCATTTATTGTACGAGGTCAGTTACTGCGTTGTCCATGGTGGGTGGTTATGCCTGATATTAGTTATTTTTGGCACACTCTTGACACTATGGATGTCGGAATTTTGAATTCCCTAATGATATCGAAAAAGAATGTTTTCCCTTACTCCAAATAATTCCCCGTTCAAAACCCTGCTCGTTCCCCCCCAAAGTCTGTTAACCCGCAAAAAACCCATGAATCAAAAAACTCAATCAATAAAACCCTTCCCAATTCCAACCCTTTATACATTTTACCGATATTACTGCCATGTATATATATACATATATGCATATATACAATGTATATGTATATATATACATGTATACATGTATACATACATTCCATGACTTTTGTTACTTCATTGTATATTCAGACCAGGCCTCCGTAATAGGAATGATTTAAAATGAAAAATATAAATGATTTCATTCAATTTAATCCATGATTAAAGCTGCATTAATCTACTGGAGGTTCAAGCTGTACCAGGAATGTACCATGCATTTTTTATTCTCCTCTATTCCCAAAAAACATAAACATCCAAAAACCTTTCTTAAAAACTCAATGAACCTTTATTTAATGTTATTACAGTTTAAGAGAACAAAATAATAGGAACACCTGTAAAAAAATTAAAATTTTTAGGCAAGAGCAGTTGGACCACTTTAGGTCTAAATGATAGCATGCATTCGACGTGGGATTGACAAATACAGTTCACCGGAATTCACCTATTCCATGGTGCCATTTCGTTTCGTGGTGTGAGGGAAAAAACCGAGAACGGACTTTATTCTCTAAGAAAACTCATGAACACTCAATGATGTTCAGATCAGTTGACTGTGGATACAACGTTTGATATTCCACTTAATCATTGTATGCTCATGTAACCATGTTTGAACACAATTAGACGTGTGAATAGGGTGGAAAACAGAACGTTCTCTCGGAAAGGGAGTTTGAATCATAAGGTGACGATGATCTGCGATAATGCTTCGATAATGGTTGCCTGTGATCATCCCCTCTAGACAACGAAAGGCTCTAATCCACAGGAGCATATTGAGCACTAAAAAATTACAGAACCCTTACATTTTTCACGAATGAAACCAGACAGTCAACATAAAATTTTTCTGCCAGTGTTTGCCAGACGAACACAAGTGCTTGAGGACTCATCAGACCAGATGACTTATTCCCATTGCAGGTGTGTCCAGTTTAGGTGGTCTCAGAACCACTGTTCATAGTATTTCGAACCGATACAAACGGTTTGAGAATAGCTACTCTGCCATGAATGCTTTTCGCGTGCAACTTCCGTTGAAAAATTTTCATCAATACCGGTTTTGAAGGTGGGTATTCATCTGGGATGTTCTCTGCGGCTGTGTAGTATTGCGTTTTCGGGCGACTATTGTCTTCAACATCCGTCTATCACAGTCTTTCAACTTCGATTTTCGCCCACTGTTGTGCTTCAGAAGACACCTTACCCAGGTTTGTGTAGGCTGTCATAACCCTCGGCACAGTAGTCCTTGAAACACTCACAAGATTAGCTGTTATAGACACAGAAGTTCTAGCGAGGCGAGCTCCAATTATTATACCTCGTTTCACGTCGGAGAGGTTGTACATGATAAAGCTTTGCTAGGTACATAATATTCCCATTCAATTGTCACTCAGCCAAATGCATGACGGATACCTTCCCTTTCGCCGCCACTAGATGGCACACTGTTGCGACACGTGGCGGCCATTTATTGGATGGTTGAAGGACGACTCGTTTTTAAATGTGGGTGTTCCAATTATTTTGTTCTATACCTGTACTTATCAATCTTTAACTCCTTAACGGATCCCTGGGAAGGGAGATCAATATTTTTTATTTAAGAAAATAAATTTTAGAGCCTTATTTTGTCCAAAACTAAAAATATACAAAATGCTTCAGTATTTTTATTTTTATTTTGGATTTTGATCCACATTGTAGATAAAAGCCTAATATTGCATCTTTCACGAACATCGATTTTAATTATCTTTCTTTTTTAACTGCTGTTTCGAAAAAAGCATATGTTTATTCATAAAATTATTTATTTGTACTTTTCATCAATAATAGTAATAATAATAGCATTTATTTTAGAAACTTATTGAAAATATTATTTTGTGTGATATATTTGGAAGCAAGGTACAGTACATAGCCCAACACTGCGATTATTACACATGTAAGGAATCTTTACTTTTCCATTGCTATCCCTTTTAGCTCAGCACACAGTGCAATATATCCTGTGAGAGCTTGTTTTTTTTTACTTTGGTGGAACAAAACTGAGAAAATGACGTTCTTTTAGTTGTAGAATTCGAGAAGATAGTAGTCCACTCAATTTTTCTTACGCACAGTTATCATAGCGACACAAGTATAAGTCTTTCTATTAATTTGCATCTGAAATCTTAATTCTTTTTCCCCTCAATTTTTTATACAAACCATTTGAGTTTTAAATGCTGATGTCTAGCAAATAAAAGAATATTTTTTTAATAATATTTATCTAAATTTGCTATAAATTTACGAAAATGCAACAACACATCACAGTCAGTCTCACGAGTACAGACGGCGATCGCTTATATTCGAGTTTGAAAATTACAGCAGCATAAAATACATCACCACGCGAATTGTCTTGTTTGTGCACAGTTTGGTCAATTTAGTGCGATCGAATTAACTCGACCATGCCCTTTAAAAGCTTAATATCAATTATTGCGCGAAAATAATTACACGATTTAACTTTTTTCCATTTTCCAACATAGATTTGTCAGCAAATTCATCATATGCAACTACATTTTCATCTTTTTTTTTTAATTTGCTTTAATTTATGTTATAATCATTTGCATTTATTCGATATACAGCGAAGGGAAATAAGGGAATTACAGGAATCCGCTATCGTGCTGAACGCCATTACCTACACTTATAGACCTGAAAAGCTTGATTTAATTTGACTTCGTTGAATTTATGGGTACTAAATTCAGTTTTGGCTACGCTGTGATGAATTTGTGATGGATTAAACTTCAAATTGGCAGGCGCCTGTTATTAACGTAAAACCTGAGGACTGTGATGGAATAAAAGCACCGTTCTATTAAGGTTCCTATTAGATTAAAAGGAATTGATATGTCTAACAAATGATGAATTTTCTGCTTAATAAAATTCGTGATCCGAGTTTGATTAAAATTATTTGATTATGGTGATGACGTGAAAAAGTAGAAATTTTACTTTAATTGCTAAGGTTTAGAATTGAATTTGTATTTTTTATTCGTGATCTAGAGTAATTTGAACTTTGGTTGATGCAAGAACCATTAATTTATGTCGGAAGTTAACACTTATTTTACACTACTTGGAATTAAATACTTTATTTGATTAAATATTCTTGAACTTAATAATGTAAAAAAAAGAAAGAATTTTCTGTTTCGACTAGTGTCTCATTTGGTGTTTAAAGTTTAAGTAAATATTGCTTTTATAATGGTATTGATTATTTGTAAATGATTATTTTTAATCTGTCAAAAAAACACCTTTTGTTATTTAAGGCAGTGGTCCAAGGGTGTAGCTACTACCGTATCAGCCGCATCAATGATACGTGTCCCCAAGCTACAGGGGCTCCAACATGTGTAAATATAGTCCCACTAACAGAGCTCCACTATCTAAAAAAGGGCCCAGAAGGAATTTTGATACAGGGTCCTTTCACAGCTAGTTACGCCAGTGCAAAGGTCCACAAATCCCGACTGTGAACCGGTACCGGTTCATGGATCAAATGGTACCAGGCCACCCAAGGAAAATTAAATTATTTCATTTTACACTCATGGACAAAAAAAATTAGCTCACCAAGAAGAAGTTGCCAAAGAGTTAAATGAAATCTTAGATACGCAATGATTACTTTAATATAAGTAAATGATTAGAAAATCAAAGAAAACGGATCATTTATTTCAGAGAAAAAGGCAAAAGAACGGAGGATTTCATACCTTGGTAAACCCTCTCTATAGCGCGGATGCACGATGCGATACGCTCGGGCATTGATGCATACAAGTTCTGTATGATGTCTTGAGACATTTCGTACCATATTTGTTGTAACCTTGCCTCTAGTTCGTTCAAACTCGTGGGATGCCCAACTCGCCATCCCAAATGATCCCAGATATGCTCAATTGGAGACAAATCTGGGGATCAGGCAGGTCAAGGATGGGTGGTAACAGTGCGGAGACAGTATTGTGACACCCTTGCCGTATGAGGCAATGTCTTGTTGAAAAAGGGCTCCTGGGAGCCGTTGCATGAGTGGCAGGATGTCATGAACATACCACTGGGCTGCCATGGTGTCACGGATTAATACTAGGGGTGACCGTGTATTGTATGCAATGGCACCCCATACCATTACACCAGCTGTGGGAGTGGCGTGTCGCTGTAAAGGAAAGGCAGGATTGAGGCGTTCAACACGGGGTCTCCACACACGAACACGATTGTCATCACTGCTGAGATTAAATCCGGATTCGTCGCTAAAGACGATCAGGCTCTATTCTGCTGCAGTCCAGTTTCCTCGTGCAGGGCACTACTCGAAACGGAGGCGTCGATGGGTGGGTGTCAAGGGCAGCACACGTAATGGGCGCCGCGATCCCAAATTTCCTTCAGCCAGACACCTTCGTATAGTTCGAGAGGATACAGGGGCCGCTAGTGAAGGTGCTACATGTGCCTGGATGGCGGCCGATGAAGCAGTTGGCTGTACGCGTGCATTTCTTACGATGTGGCGGTCTTTTGGACGACTGGTCTGTCGATGGGGTCCTGAGCCTGGATCTTCGTGTAAATGACATCTCTCGGATCCACTGGTCCCAACACCTCCTCACAGCACAATCAGAGAGGCCTGATTGACGAGCTACTCGCCTAGCTGACCACCCACCTTCCATCATGCTGCGATGATTCTTCCCCACTCAAACTGCGACAGCTGCTCATATTGTCTACGAAAACGGCGTAATGGCATGTCTACGTACTATCTTCCTTTGTAAATGATTCAGTACACTCAAACAAGCTTTAGTTACATGTTTTATATTCCACGGAGAACGACGTTAAACGCCTCTACCGGCTATACGTAATACTCAATCACGCTGCATTTCTAATCATTTGGCATATCTCCCCGACATGTACCTTCATGCCAAGTTTCATTATGATCCCGCAATTATTTCTTGGTGTTCTAATTATTTGTTCATGAGTGTATTTACAAGGTACAGTTATCACGGATTTGTACGTCTTTCCTTGGAAATCACTTTATATTCCTTTAAATTCCGTGAAATGGCATTGTATCAATTTTTAGAGTAACTGTATTTTATTCTAAAGGCATATTTAAATACAATCAGGGACGTCTTAAGGCATGGCTAACTAGGACTACGGTTTCACTGGGGGCCTTGTCTCGTGCTCGACTCTTAATAAGATCAGGATTAAAATAATTTTAACGACCAATTGTTATTTCTAATTGTATTCTCCAAAAACTGGGAAATTCAGACTTCCTCGTCAACTGTTAACAGTTGCAAGACGTCGCCCATGTATTGTCCTAGGCCTACCACCCTAAGCCCTCATTACTCATTAAGTCAAAGAGTGGCAGTCGGTCAAGTCGGTTTGTACAATTGTAAGTCATGCACATTTGTTTGTTTCGGGTTACTATTTGTACGAGTATTTGATAACGTATGTTATGTACAATCTACTTTTAAGGGTCATTGGTGGAGCCTACATTTGTGTACGGGCCCAGAGCTTACTTTTACGTAGGTGCCTTGGCCTTAACATATCTCAAGACGACCCTGAATTCAATTAAAATAAAATTATTAAATCAAACGATCTAAAAAATAAACAATCAACGTTCTGCCCTCAGGCGGCTGTGGTAAAATTATCAACTGTTGACCGGTCCAAAACGATATAAAGGTTCGCAAGCACTGATTTAAGGTACATGACTATTCGGAACTGAGATTTTTCAAAAGCGAATAAATTAATAATTGTCTTATATTTAGCTAATATTTCTCCACAAATCCTGAACTAATACTTTTGAAATAGTATATAATTTAGAAGTAGATTTATTGATATTTTTATACATCAGAGTAGAAAAATTGTATAAAAAAAAGACCCGTAATTATTTCAAACGATATTTAATTCCAAAAACAAGGTGAATTTTTCAAAAATCTTAGTTCAGGTTCTGAACACATATATTAGATGTTCAGACAAACAATTATTATTATTATTTTGAAAAAATTGCTATAAAAAGATAATGTTTTGAAAAATGTCTATCTTTTTCCTTTTTTGTTACAAAAAAAATTTCATTCGGATAATTTTTGTATTGAAATAATATTTAAAAAAACAATTTTACTTATACATTCTAATTCAATTCAAACGTAATATATAAAAAAGGTATTCATGTATATGCTTTCACCAAATCATAGCTCTGAACATAGTCAGATACCTTACAAAAGTTTTAGTAACCATTTCTGAATTTTTACTAAGAACCCCTTGAATTTATAAATCTTTCAAAAATAAATTTCTGAATAAAAATTGCCTGGACTTAGTGTTTAAAAAAAAAAATCTGAGCAATCAAATTCTGATTTTTTATCTTGAATTAAGTTTTTTTAAAACTAAAATATAATTTTTTAAATCAATTAGTTATTGTTATTTAGCATGTTATTATCAACTCTCTGTAAGATATTGTTGTAACAAACTTAGAAATTATAAAAATGTAAAAGTATACTTGATAATAAATTGATAAAAACACAAAATGATTTAAACATAACTTTCTACATCATATATATTCCATTTGAAAATAAAAACTACATAATTTATATTTAAATCTGCTTGACATTTACCCCCCATGGAAATAGCTCCAAAAATGAAATGACAAATAAAAAATACTTTAAAATATTCTATTAAAAATTTTACTCGTATTCTTGCACTATTCATACAAATCAGATGTGAATTTAACAAATATAATTAATAATAAGTAAATATATTTTATAAAACTGACTTACTTCATTATAGTCCCAAAACCTTAACACTTAATTAAATTAGAGAACTTTTAGCAACCTTTCACAACTTCCTAAATAGTCGAAATTAATTTATAAGCCAGTTTCCTTAATATTATGGCATATGTAACAAAAGGAAATGGCACTGCATTCAAGGAGGCTGTAATAATTTCCTCAAATTAATGAATAACCTCAAAGATAACACGTAATGTGAATGTGTTTACAATATGTGAGAAATTTAAGACATCCGTTGCTTATTTCCGAAATCATGATTCCGCCATTTTTATAATTTGTTAACATATAACGATCGAAGATACGAGCAAACAAACTTTCAAATATAAAATTTTTGTAAAGAATCAAAGTTAGTTATATTTTAGAATTTTTTAGTTATTAAATTAGAATTAAAATTGAAGAATAGTTATCAATAAATACAGATAAAAAATTTTTTTTTTTCATTTCTAGAGAATACTTTTTTTTTGTCCTCTTGTAAATTCTTGCAAACGATAAAATATAAAATATGTTTTCTTCATTAATTGATGAGTTATTATTTAATCGATGGAATCAATTTTTTGTTTAACTTCTGTAACAGAAAAATATTGGTATTGTGATTTAAGTAAACTTGTTAATCTTCTTAATTTTATTCATTTTTTAGACCTATTTACCTTAAGTATATTAAGTAATAAAAAATTGTATTTTATAAGTACGCTGTTAATTATGATCTGTTAAAGCTAAAAAGGAACTTTTACTTATTAAATCTATATATCAGTCGAAAAGCGCGTTTCACTTTCTCATCACGAGATTTCTGAAACTGTTATGCCTATTATGAACTTGAAATTTGACAGACATGCTCCTTTTATTGGGTAGATCCGTTAAGAACTCGGTTGTAGTGAAATTCAACTCTCAAAGGGTTGCGAGAATTACAGATAAAATTTCTAGTTTTTGAACTACTAGATTCACTAATAATGAATTTGTTCGAAATCGACTCCCAAAGGAGGCTACGGAGGCGTTAATGAAAAAAAAAATTCATTTCTGTACTCTACAAACTCAAAATTTCGCAAACATGTTTCTTTTGTTGAGTAGTGATCCATTAAATGTAGGGTTTGAAGAAATGGACTACAGAGACGTAAATAAAAAATATACATCTGTTTTCGAACTTGAAGTCTTGTCCTTTTTAAATCAACACAGGAGGACTATAAACAATTTTTAAATACAATCGAAAGGTTATGCTAGACAAGTATAACCTGAAAAGAATGTATAGTCTTAAAATGACATTAAATACCAACATAATAATGGGTAAGGGCCAGTAATATATAAGAAAAATATAAAAAATTAAAAACGCATATTAATTTAGAAGCAGTTGTTTATTTTTACACCAAATTAAAATATGTGAAAATGTAATTTTGTATTTGGTCCTAAAAATTTTTATATGAATACGATATTAATTTTTTATTCACAATACAACAAATTAAACACTGATGCAACTTTACTTATGATACATAAATTCAAATACCAATGGTTGTAAATTTTTTTATTTCTCCCTTTTTTTGTTTTTTTTTTCTTTTTCCCTTGAATGTTTGGGAATTTATAAGATCAAAAATTATCTTTTTTCCTAAAAAAAAAAAAAAAAAAAGAATTCTAGTTTGAAAATTAAAATGCTGAATGTAAGATTTTAATCTATTGCAGCCTCACATTAAATTAGTGACGGAGCTCCATAATCTGAGAAAAGATCTCGGACATGGCAAAGTATTGTTGAAACTCAGATTACTAACCAGATTAAGAAGCCCCTGCCACTTTAATGCATGAATAAATTAAGAAAGAAATTTAAACTTAAAATTACTGCTGTTTTTATTTACATTCTGTTATATTCTGAAATTCATTTAAGTGATTTTTGGCCATATCTTTTTCTAACCAAGTAGAATTTAATACCATATACTTTATAAATTGATAGGTATATTCTAGAAAGCATTTCTGCCTTTTAATAATGATAGAAATGCTGAATTATGAACTTGGGTTTTTTTTTTGAAAAACGTCGCCCAAATTTACTTAGGCCCCCCTTTGCCCCCCCTTTCATTTAAAAAAAAAATCTTGCGGGGTTTTTTTTTTCACACAGGGGGTTTGGGGGAATTTTACGTTTTGCAACGCTTTTTGTATGCAACTATTTTTTATGTGGGCCTTTTTGACGGGCCCAAGGGGTTTTTTACGTGGGCCCCCTTAAAAAAAACCCCAATAAAATTAAAAAAAAAAATTTTTTTAAAAAAGACTAAAAATTTTTCCCAAACCTTTCCCCCTTTAGGATGAATTTAAAATTTTTTTTTTAGGGAGGGTTTTGGTGACCCACCAATTTTTCCCGGCTAAGGGGCCCGAGCTAAACCCTTTTTGATCCCCCAAAAAAAACGGGGGGGGTTCCCAAAATTCTTTTTTAAAACTTCCCCTTTAAGGTGGGGGACGGGCCCAACCCTGAAACCTCCGTGAACTTAACCCCCTTTAAGTCCCGAATTGGGGGGTTTCAATTGGTTTAAGGCTTTTTTTTTCCTTATTTTCTTCATCTAATATGTTTTTTTAAAAACGTTTAATCACTCCCCAAAATCTCTGGAACACACACTACGGACTTGAAATTTAGTAAGCATATTTTTTTTGTTGAGTAGAAATCCGTAAAGAGCAGGTTTTGCGGAAATTGACCACCAAAAGAATTGCAGGTTTTAAAGGGGGGCTTGGAGTTAAATTTCCGTTTTGAACTTAAATTAGTGACTCAATATTTGACAAGTATGTTTTTTTTTTGTTGGTAAGTCCCCTTAAAGGGGTTTTCGGGGGAAAAAATTTTAAAGGGAAAATTTTCAGGAGTAAGAACTTCCGTTTTGAAACTCAAAACTTTTAACCCACTTAGGTCCTAATCCGAGGTTGCATTGGATATTTTAAATTTTTTTATTTTTTAAAATTTTTTTTAATTTTGTTTTGAAAACTTAATTTTGTTTTTATATTTTCATGTTTTTTCGGGAAATGGGTTTTTATGTTTATAAAATTATTTTACTTGATTTTTTTTTTAACTTTTTTTATAGATTTCTGTGTTATGATTGAATTATTATATTAAAATTTATTATATTAATTTTAAATATATATATCAGTTATGAACACAGGAATTTTTCAAGGGAAGGGGTCTAGAATGGAAAGTCCGCCATTCTCGTATTATGCTCCAATACGCCGCCCAACATATTCTTTTGATTTTACCGAATTTCCATAACAAAAAACAGTAAAAAAATTACTTATTGAATAAATAATTAGTTAATTTAAACCCCGGGACCCCCTCCTTGTGGGGATATATAAATATATATATAACCTGCAGCATCAGAAAAATCAGGTTTAAAGGGTGGTTTAAAGGTTTTTATTCTATTATTTTTCTTAGAAAAAAATAGCATCTGTACCTATGTAAATTACACTTGCACGCTTAAAGATATGTAATATGTCGCTATTATTGCGAAACTTTTTAATATTCTACGACCCGATTACTTATTTTTTTTATTTTATACCTGATTCCCACAACTGGATTTATAGGGGCTAATTTTAGCCCTATGATAACCAAGAGCTCATTTCTTTAAACAAAATAGGGTTACTGTACGCACGTTGCACGTCATAAAAGAAATAAATGACAAAACGATAAATATTACTAAATTAACAATTAAACACCAGTCCAC
This sequence comes from Trichonephila inaurata madagascariensis, assembly GCA_019973955.1. Taxonomy (NCBI): domain Eukaryota; kingdom Metazoa; phylum Arthropoda; class Arachnida; order Araneae; family Nephilidae; genus Trichonephila; species Trichonephila inaurata. Next base: position 10,795 of record BMAV01022555.1, read on the forward strand.
GTCTTGAAGGTGTTAACATATTTCTTCCCCCTTAATTTATGAGACTAGAAATAAAGGCAGGCATGTAATGACACGCAAAATTTCCCCAAAAAAC
>BMAV01022556.1:0-22491 GCA_019973955.1 Trichonephila inaurata madagascariensis
ACCCAAGCTAGCCAAAAAACCAAATTTTATTATCAATTATAATAATAAAGACAGTCTTACTCTAGGAAGGAAATCAGTAGTGATATATCGTAACCCTAAATCCTATGTGAATAAGCTCCTGGAATCCTAACCGCTTAACTTTAAGTAAAGTTATCCTAGAAATCCCAACTTTCTTATTTTCTTCGACTCGCTAAAGCTCGTTCAATAATAGCGTCAAGTTCAGAGTACGCGTTATTTCTCATAAGCTCACGGCGTTCAGCAACTCAGCTTCCTTTCCTCCTTTTTTTTTCGATTACTAAACCTTCACTATATATCTACTAACTACTATGCATATCAGGGTTTCTTCTTGAGAGGGTTGGCTATGAAATAACTGTATTCATGGCCCAAAAGATTTCTCAAGAGGATTAGTTGAGAGACTCCGTAAAGCCCCGTTACAACTCGCCTAAAAAGATTTAAATTCAAAACTAAGTGCGCGTCGCCGACCAGGACACGATTGTCGACTGGAGCCAAGTAAGTCCGATTGAGCCTAACGCAGCTGAACCTGAAGATTAATTTAGATTCACTCTCATCAAACGCGCCTAAGGAAGTTATCACTTCCAAGGCTGTGGTGTAAAAAATTGGGTTTCAGAAGCAAATTAGTATAAACACATATAAAGTTATCATAGCGATACAAATGAAAAAAAAAAGTTGGTTTGACCAAAATCTTCTGAAATTCTACGACTAACGGAACGTCACTGTCCCAGTTTTGTTCCACCAACATAAAAATAATAAGCTCTCACTAGATATTGCGCTGTGTATTGAGCTAAAAGGGATGTTGAGTGAATATTAATGTCGCACTGTTCAGTTACTCGAGGGTTTTTGGTGATGAACCTCGTAATTTTGAACCATAGTCAAGTGAAGAGAGTGACACCTGAGCTGGCACCCCTCCCTCTCCTAACTACCGCATCACACCAACGGGAAAACATTTGATCTCTTGACAGATTTAACGTGCATTGCGCTCCTACACGGCGAGTCTTCAACGGTATTGCGCTCGAACTCACGACCTGCCACAGCCACGAGTCCTTTACCTTGACAACTAGGCTAAAAAGGGATATCAAAGAAAAAGAGAAATAAAAGAGAGCCGCGCGCGTTACACAAATACACACATCTATAATAATTGGAATGTTGGGCTATGTGCTGCATTTGCTTCTAATGTTAGCAGACAAAAAGTTTTGAATAATTTTTTTAAACAAATACCATTATTATTATTATTATTTCTGTTCAGAGTATAATTTAAAATATTTTTACTGATAAAAATATGTTTTTCTTGAAACAGTTACTCTAAAAGAAAAGTAATAAAAGTCGATGTCGGGCAAGATTGCAGTATTATGCTCTCACCCCGCAAAGTGATTCAAAATGCAAAATTAAAATTAAAATTTTGATTGATTTGTACTTTTTGACACAACAAGGATTTAAAATGGGTGTGTTTTCCTAAATAAAAGAATGTTTGGTAAGTGATTAATTGTTAAAATGGTTGGGTTTATTGCTGTTACAAATACAAATAAAACAATGTGTTCATGTTTTAAGCTTTAAATTAAATCAGTAAATCAATTTTCCTGTTTAAAAGATTGCTCTAAAGTTTTGAACCAACCCTTTCATGTTTTTGTAACTGAAATGAAATGAAACTTTATACAGAGTGACCAGAATTCCAACATTTTAGTAGTTGCACATAAACATTTTTCTCAATTTTTTTAAAAATAAGAACAAAAAAAAACAAATACATCTAACAATAGTAGAAATCCTGAGAAAGGTACTTCTGCTTTGAGTAATCTTATTGTAAAATATATATAATCTACTTATATTCTTCTAAAAACTAATCCAGATTCTTTGAACTTAAAAAAATGAGTATGTGCTGGTATTCAGGAAGCTTATATAAAAGAAGTGCTTATATATTGTCGAATGAAATCATGTATTCTTTTTCTTATCCAAAAATCCGTGACCCTGATAATATTTATTTCGATAAAGATAGAAATAAAAAAGATATTTTTATATGTGAAATTTCCTGTAAGAATATTTCATGTTGTATTTGCCTTCCTTCGTAATATTTAACACGAACAGACTATTTTTAAGTATATCATTAAGCACGATCATAAGGTCATGCTATGAATTCTAATGAATTTCTACGTTCGCTTAAAAAATGAGCGTCGAATCAAGGTTGATTAAGTTGGGGAAAAAATAACTAATAGTAATACATTCAGTCCATAAATTAAGGATAATGCAAAGTAATAGTACAGGCAAAGAAAGAGTCGGAAGCAAAACAAATGTGACTTATTTGTAAAGCCTCAAGCCTAGTGGTCAAGGTAACGATCTCTTGGCTTGCGTGTCATGAGTTAGGGCCTAGTACCGCTGAAGACCTGCCGTGTATGGGAGCGATGCACGTTAAATCTATCGCGAAGCTCGAAGGTCTTACCGTTGGTGTGGAAGCTAGGAGAGGGGGTGCCAGAGCTCATGTGTCATCCTCGTCACTTGACCATGGTTCAAAATTACGAGGTTCGTTGCAAAAACCCGAAAGTGCTACGCTAATACTCATTCACTTACTCACGCAAACTCAACAAAGAACTTTAATCGTTTTGCTTACTCATTAATCATTTTCTTTTGGAGTTTTTACTGTGACTCTAGAAACTCCTGGGTTTGATTCGTGGAACTCTCGAACCCGCTACACGCCACCACGAGTTCTTGACTACAGCAGCCATGTCGTACGTCAAAGTCCTCACTTTGATGCTGTGTGGGTGAGTGAATAATAACGTCGCACTGTTCAGCTACACGAGAGCTTATGGAGACGGACCTCGTAATTTTGAACTACGGTCAAGTGAAGAGTGACACCTGAGCTGGCACCCCCTCTCCTAACTACTGCATCACACCAACGGGAAAACATTGGAGCTCTCGACAGATTTAACGTGCATAGCTCCCTATACGGTGGGTGTTTTAGTGGCACTGAACTCGAACTCATGACATGCCAGCCACGATCCGACACCTTGACCACTAGGCTACCGCGGCCACGATGCGGTGTGGGAGTTAGAAGAGTGGAACACCAACTCAATTACCGTCCTTTGTTACTTGACTAAAGTTTACGATCATGAGAGAGATATGTGCCCAATAGGTCTCGAGCAGCTTCAAAATGCGACGTTAATATAACACTAAATAAATCAAGTGATCTTTACTGTACTTTAAATTTTAAAAAAATCAGCCGCTTTACAGTTAATATACTTATATACCTCTAATTATACCAGTGCTTCTTAAATTTCAATATTCGCGACCCATTATTCACAATCATCATTTTCCTCGCCTCCCCTCCCCCCTTACAATACCAATGTATTGAATTCAATAATGCTATATTTTGATACTAACGATACAATACGAATTTAATCTCTTATGTGCCACCGAGGTATATAAACGTCTCTCTCAGCCAAAGTATTAATTTTCTGGACGTATATATACGTCTCTCCGAAGTACGATCTTTTCTGTGCACTATTATCCATGCAATTATTCCGAAGGCTTTGGAATGCAATTAAAGGACTTTGACAGTGTTTGCGAAGGATTTTCTTATTTCAGAGGATTTGTTTTTTTCCCTTCTTCTCTCCCTCCCCCAAAAAAACTTTAAATTAGGCGTCTACGGGGTAAACGGTGGCATTGGGAGGGAATCACTTAACTTTTAATCGCCAGTTAAAAAATTAATTATAAACCGTACAATTTATCAATATAGGTGTTAATATAAGCCCATGGGGTCACTCTTAATTATCACCCTTGTTCTTAACTTAGTATTGTTAAATTAATAATAAAATGCATTGTACAGTACTGATATATTTATAAGTGTATTATATCCGTGTAAATGTGTATTTCATATTTTATTATATCAGAAAGCATTTTGTTTATTTTCAGTAAATTAATATTTTTTTGAATAATCTTTTGTTTTCGACTTTTCAATAGGCTTGCTCCTCCCTTGTAGAGTTATCATGCCCCCCAAGGGGGGCGCACCCCACATTTCGAGAAACTGTGAATTATACTATATCTTGATAAATATTAGTTACTCGTCATTTATAGTACTATGCTTCTCACGCAATAATGTGATCCTTGCGCAATTAACATTTCTTCTTTCAAAGAAAAACATTCGATAGTTTGTCAACGAAGTCTGATATGTAATTAAGAAATCCATATCTTTATTATTATTATTTTACAAGGCTATAGAATAAGGAATAAAGAAAGTAAGGTGGAGTAAAACTTAACCTTGAAGCTGTATAATTTAAAATAAAATTTATTCGAACATTTTTTGCGCACGCATTTACAAAAAGAAATGTTTTTTTTTATTGAAAGTTGAGAAAAATATATAACCTCATTTCATGAGATTTTCCTTGTTTCTGCTGAAAGTGATTTTTGTTTTGTCAATAGCCGTCAGCATAAAGCAGACATTTTTGTAAGAATTAAAAGCATGGTTTCATTTTTTTCCGCTAAGTTTCTACGAATTAAAAGAAATTCCTCATGATAATCACGTAGGTTCAAAAAACCATCCTTATCTCAATTCATTCGAAATATTTTATAATTATTTTTAATCGGAATACTTTTTACAGATTATTATTTTTATTTTAGCCTTCGTAACCTCAAATTAATGAATTAAATTCTTCGAAATTTTAGCTTTTTTTCCAGATTTTACAATGCTCTTGTATGGTACAAAATAATTTTCTATAAATAATATAAAATAAAAAAATTAAGTCAATTCCTGCTTAGATCAACAAAGAAAAATTTTATTTTAGCTACTTTTTATTAAATAGTTAAAATTAATATAAATATGTATATACATATAACAGAACCCCGACGTTAAGAGGTAATTAATTTTTATTCATTATCATTAAAGTATCGTATTGTCATCCAAAACAATCGTGTATATAAAATTTCAGTTCAACTGAATGCTTTAAAACGTGAGAAAACGTCCTTTTCAAGTTTTGACACAATTCGCCAGAAGGGTCACTAAGTCACCAAAAATGATGCCAACGTAGCTGTATTTTTAATTCTTTAAATAATTAGTTTTAATCAATTAATTTTTCTTAATTATAATTAAATTGTTGTATTATCATCCAAAATGATCATGTATATAAAATTTCAGCTCATTTGAGCGCTTTAAAATGTATTTTATTAACGATTGAAAATTCCACCAAAACAAATAAATATACAGTGTGAGTTAATAGTAGAAATTGAAAAATAACTATAACTTTTTTTATAAAAAATAGCTATGCAATTAAAGAAAATTGCATACAGTTGTATTTCAACAGGAAACTAGACCTGAATTTTATCAGTTTTGAATAGTATTAGTTTGAAATGGTAACCATTCTATGTCAAATTTTAAAATATTTGATTCATTTTCAAAATATGTCCGATGTTAAAAACTGTGATATTGTCTGAGTTCATTAAGTAATCATGAAAATAACTTTTTATTATGGTATAACCACGACTCAATAGACGGACCTTTTACGACTCTACTTGTGACTTTTGAAGCCTAGAGGTGAACAGAATGGCCAGATGGATCATTGCATTCTTTTTCTTCTTCTCTCAAGCTCGGGGCGAAATAGATGTTGAGTCGAATCTGGAACCTATTTTGTTGTTAACACTCATTTTTCTTCTCCGACACCCAGATGGCTTTTTCTTCACAAAGATAAAAAGAAGGGACACACCTGTTTGACGGCCATCCATTCTTTTGTTTCTTCGCACATTTTGTCCGCGATATACTTGAATAGAATGAGTGTCGGCCTTTTATGAGAAATAAATACCAAGGAGTGTATCTCCAGTGTCAAAGTGACAGGTCGATTAATAGTATAATGTCCTAGCTATGCAAATGAGGAAACTTGACTGATATTTTGAGCGTTTATTTTCAAACACACAGGACAGTACACTGTGACATCTCTCGTGTTCTTCTTCTAACATAACCTCTACGTTCTTTGACGGCCACGATTAATGGCAAAACTTTTCCAACCCAAATCCAAGAAGTGAAGCGAAGCATAGATGCAAATAAGATAACCTTTAAAAGGATAGAAAGTTTAGTGAGCAAGAATGGCAATTTAGAGAAAGCTCAGTTCGGAAAAGATAGAGTGTGGATCGACGGCTTAGAATCAAGACGCCCACCTCGCCAATATATACAAGGTACATACCATTGTACTACCCTAGGAGAAAGATTTGGATTAGCCTGGACATTGAGTATTCAACCAAGGTAGGGAGAATATATTCTGAACGCTAGTATGTTATTGAAACGAGATTAGGCGCGGATCTAATATATTTATATTGATAAGTGATCTAATTGCGCGATCTGAGTTAGTTAAAACTGCGTACTTTGGTTTATTCTCACTTAATATAAGTTTGTGTTCGATATCTAAGTAATTTAAGTTAAATTCTTAATAAAAGTCATATTAAGAATTATAGAATGTCTCATATATCATTCCGATAATTCCACACCTCTAACTTACTCGGAAACCCCACGATATAGCTATCGAACGATGGCTATGTCGCAACACAGACACCAAAAATTTACACTATTTACACGTTTTAAGTATAAATCATAAATAATCCGAGTTGATGATACTTGTAGAGAAATAAAGCATGCCAGTGTGGCATCCAACCCATCTGACTCCATCAGATACAAAAACTTTAACTCAAAACTCGCTTGTAGATTTCACAAATCCTAACTACGCTCGCTTGTGGAGCAAGAATTCAATCTCGAAATCTCCGCACTAACCTCACAGGCGGAGAAAAAAAACGACCTCTATCATTTAGAGGTAATCACTGAATCTAAATCTCCACACTACGCTTACTGGTGGAGCACAAAAAATGGACGTCTCTCGTCGAGAGGTAATCACTGACTGACTCTGGCGTGGCACTCGCGCAGGCACAGTGCTTCGGATCAGTCCACGTTGCCACTTAGAGTTTCAGAACAGGTTTAGAGTTCATTACAATAGACACTCAATGTGGTTTACGAGATACGGTGACATAGATAACTTCAGTCGCGACAGACATTTGTCCCGAGAGAACCAATGGCAGTTGGGACCAAGACACATGGAGATGGGTGCAACGCTCACCAATCAGAATTTTTGGAGCGTGAAAGAGGTCCTCCCAGGGGGTTTAAAGAATCTGTTCGGAAGGTGACGGAGATCTTCGGTGATACAAACGAAAACGTTTAGGGTGCAGCCGTACCCGGGAGACGTTCATCAGAAGATCAACAAACTGCGATCAGGCCTTTTGTAAGATGGAGCAGCAGCAGCAATGATTGATTTGTAAAACCATATAACGCGCGGCGTTCTAGACTTGAGCTTTTCTCCAGCAAAAGGCTGCGGAACAGGCCACAATAGATGCCATAAGGGGGCGGGGGGCAGCACCACACAGAGAAAAAAATTGTTTTTATCACAGCCTTTTAAGACCCAGCCCACAAGTTCGTGCTGGAATATTCCATGTTAAAAGGGGGAGCTAGAATTTTATTATATTTTCCCGTGCCATTGGAATATTTATAGAATGTAATATTTAAAAGTAAAAATATTTCGAGTCTTAAAAGGATAAGAGTGTTTAATACACACAAATCCGTGAAATCGTTCCTTTACAGGAGAGTCTATGTACACCTTTAGATTTGAAACTGAAGTTATAAAACTGCATTGCAGGCTACATAAAAAGACCTGGCTCAAAGTGGTTTTCCGAAGAAGTTCAATGAAACTTTTCAGGCGATGCCAAAAGTGCGCTATTGTACAAAAGTCTTATTCACACAACTCTTCACGATTAGTTCACACTCTCCCTATATATATTATTTATATGTATATATACATATATCTTGTTAAAATTTTCAAATTCATCCACTCAAGTTCTAATATATTTTTTTGAACTTGTAGTGGATGGCACTTGATGTTAAACAATTTTTCAGATATTAATTCATTAATTAAATTGAAATAATGGATAAACAGTAAAAAACAAAAATAATAGTCCAACACGATGTATAAAAAGGTAAATCGCTCGGTGTGTCCCTGTAGCGCAATGGATAGCGCGTTGGACTTCTAATCCAAATGTCGTGGGTTCGACTCCCTCCTGGAATGGCCTGATTTATGAGAATGTGATCTCTCTTTGCCATGCTATTTTATTGGGATAATTAAATGTAATTAGTGAATAAATAATAACAAACAAAATAATAATATGCCAACACCCTATATAGCAAGGAATTTTGCTTTCTATTGTTGCCATTTAATATTTTGATTCCTCATATGTATTTACATATTTTTATTAATTGTAATTATTTAATAAAAAGTAGCTATAAAATAAAAATTTTCTTTGTTGATATAAGTCGGAATTGTCTTTAAAAAAAAATTATATTACTTGTTTTAAAGATGTAATGTTTCAGCACTTATTGATAGAATTTTTTAAGTTATAGAATTGGACCAGGAACTTTTGAACCCAAGAGGCATGAAATTTAGGTGTTTTGGCTTTTTTTTATGGATAAAAATCAAAGTAATTTTTGTTCAAGAAAAAAAAGTGTTTTAGTACTTTTTAACATTTATTGAGATTAGAGGCAGTGCTTCTCAAACTTTCAACATTTGCGACCTAATATTCACTCATAAATTTTATCACCCCCCCTACCTCCATACAATAACAATTAATTGTGTATTAAATAATACTATACTTTGGCGCTAAACCTGGAATACGACTTTAACCACTTAAGGCCCACCGCCGTATATAAACGTCTCGCTCAACTAATGCGCTGATTGCCCTGGACGCATGTATATGCAGTCGAACCTCCATATTACGAACCTCTATACTGCGAATTTTTCTCTATAGCGAACTTTATCCTGGAATCAAGAACATTTCACGATTTTCTTCGTAAAATAACCTCCCAATAGCGAAGTGCATTTTCTATCTAACGAACTTTTTCTCTTGGAATTCAATTTTTTTCCCTCCCTTTTTTTAAAGTATTTCTGGAAATTTCAAGTTATTCTCTTTCTTTTAATTATTTTTTTATGGTAGTCATAAATCTTGAATTAGTTTTATTAGGTACCTAGCTCGCCGGGAGCAACAGAATTCTGGGCATTTCATCCAAGAAGAGTAACATTTAACCCCCCTCGTCCAGTTCCCTGGAAACATATTCGATATCCCCGTTTACCCTCAGTGGAGTTGTCTCGTGTACCCGTGTCCTTGAACTAGTCTCCGTTCATTTGCAGTGCTGATCAGTCGTACTGGTGACTTCGTTTCTTGTAGCTCGAAAATGTCAAAACGCAAATGCTTCGGCATTAAAATATATATATATTTCTTCAGAAAGTGCATAAAGGCGTCAAGAAACTTCCCTTGAGGTTTTTCTTTCTTTTCTTTTCTTTCTTTTTGATAGGTAAGATATAAGAAATAAATATTATTAATTTGTGCAAAAAGGTGTGAGTAATTACTTTTTTTAATGTATAGTGTTTATGAATTAAAAAAAATTGTTTTAGTTAGTTTATAAAGAAAATTGAAAGATGAACCTCCATGTAACGAATTTTCAATGTAACGAACTTTTTTTGGGGATTTAGCGACTTCGTTATACAGAGGTCCGACTGTATGTCTTTTCGAAGTACGATCTTTTCCGTGAACTGCTCTCCATAAAATTATTTCGAAGGCTTTGGAATGCAATAAAATCACCTTGACAGTGTTTGCGATTTATTTCATAGGATTTGCTTAGTTATTTTTTCCTACCCCCTCCACCTTCCAATACACCAAATACGCTCGCCTACGCGTTAAACGATAGCATTGGGGTAATTAATCGGCAATGAGGGTCATTTCTAATCGGTATTTGAGGGATTAATTATATAAACCGTACAAATGATCAAAATAAGTCTTAATTTCTGCATATTTTATATATGAGAAGCCTATGGGGTTACTGGTAATTAATAAATTTGTTCTTTTCTTAGAATTGTTATAAATTAATTATGAAACACCTTGCACGGTACTTATATATTTTAAGTGTCTTTTATTAGTGTTAATGTGTATTATTTTTTATTATGCCAGAATGTATTTTATTTGTTTACTTTCAGGAAATTAATAATTTTTTTTAAATAATCTTTTATTTTTGACTTCTGAATATGCTCGCGCCCCCTCGTAGGGTTATCACGCCCCCCCCCCAAGGGGGCACGCCCACAGTTTGAGAAACACTGGATTAGAGAACAACTACTAAATAAGTACAAGAGAAAAACATCAGCTTCGTTAATATTAAATTGGCAGCTTCCTTATTATTGAATTTTAGAAAAACCTGCTGTCGAGATTACGGTGGACGATAAAGCGGAAAACGGAAATAAGCTTGGATCGGACTGATTCAATGGTGCGGGGAAAGAGAACTGGAAATATGAAATATCTTGTGATGCACATTGTACTATTCTCTACTCAGTACTCATTTATCAATGTTCATCGTTTTTGTTTCTATAGTCCAAAATCATCTAACCAAAAATTAAGTCTTTCCATTTTTTCGGAAATTCAACCTCTTTGTGGTTATATAAAAGTTTGAAATTACTTTTTCAATTAATTTTCTCTTATCCTCTAAGACAGCGTTTCTCAAACTATGAGACACGCCTCCCTTGGGGGGCGTGACGACTCTACGAGGGGGCGCTAGCATATTGAAAAGTCAAAAACAAGATTATTTAAAAAATTATTAATTCACTGAAAGTAACCAAACAAAATATATTCAGACATAATAAAAAAAAATAAAATACACATTTACACTAATATATTTCACTTATGAATGTTTCAGTGTTACACAATGTATTTTATAATTAATATAACAATACTAAGTTAAGAACAAGTTTAATAATTGCCAGTGACCTCATGGAATTGTTATATATAAAATTATACACAAAAGTTAACACCTAACTTTAAAATTTTTACGGCTTATAATTATTCCCTTAACTGCCGATTAAAATTTACGAGATTTGTTTTCCACGTAGGAGTGCGTATGTGGTGTATTGGGGAGGGGGGGAAGAATACAGAAGAGCAAATAATCTGAAGTAAGTAAGTCTTCGCAAAGATTGTCACGGTCATTTTACTGCATTCCAAAGTCTTTGGAATAATTATAGGGATAGCAGTGCAGAGAAAAGATCGTACTTCGGAAAGATGTATATATACGTCCGGGGAAATTAACACTTTGAGTGAGACGTTTATATACGCCGGTGGAACTTAAGAGGTTAAGGTCATATTGTAGTTTTAGCATCGAATTATAGTATATTATTGGATTCAATACATTGTTATATATATATATATTGTATGGAGGGGAGTGCTATGAAAATTATGATCGGGTATTGGGACGCGAATATTGAAACTTTGAGAAGCACTGCTCTAAGACATAAACATCTTTTCCACACACAGACAGGTATATAGGTTCTGATTAATTTTTTTCTGCATATAACCACGATAACCCCTATTATAACAGTTAAAAATTCATTTCCATAGCAAATCTAAACATTACTGTGGTTGTTTATGAAGAATAGATGAAAGTATTCGTTTAAAAACACAGAAGCCAAGAAAATGAATTGAATTTTTACCGGAAGTGGGGAATTCATTAAAAATAGTACATTTCTCTAACTTTGATAAGCAAAACTATTTGTCAAATAGTTAGTGAGACAAAAAATTATTGTTGATAATAAAAGTTCAGCTCAGTTTTAATGTAGACTTTTTAAGCAAAATTAAACATTAAATGCAGTTATATGTGATGTTTCAATAGCCTGTTAGACTACGTATAAAACCCGAAAAAGAAAGATTTCTTGGATAGTTTCATAGATAACATTTTTAAACATTCCACTATTTCAGAAAGAATTCATACAAATATATAAGTTATAAGTATATTACAAATGATTTTATGTACTTTTCTAAAAAAATATACTAATTAATAAAATAAAATTTGTCTCTGTAATTATTATACGGTCATTATTTGTATTTAAAAAAAGAAAAAGATCTTTCTCACTGAGCACAAAAAAACCCAGCATTTTAACTCGTTTAAATGGTTGTTTAGAAACAAACCAATTAAACTAAAAATAATTTCAAAATAAAATATACTAATGTAAATGGAGGTATAGTCTAGCAATAAAACTATTTTAACGGCGAGAACTTTCTTTTTCCGAACGAGGTCATATTTTTACCCATTCAAAATGGTTAAGAAACAGTATAACAATAAAACTTATTTGACAAATCTAGGCCGTATACGAAAGGAATACGGTTTAAGATAGGAAAGAAATATAATTTAAAAGGTCACACAAACAATTGTGTTGGATTCATCCTTCAATGTTGAAAGCGTCATATTTAAATCAAATAGTAAAAGAAACTAAATAAACTACATCATAATTATGCTTTAACTATAATTATTATAATTAAATTATATAACTATACTTTAATAAATATATTAGAAAGAAATAACCACATTTTTATAATTTGTACGCCATTTGGAAATTGGTTTTGATTTCAGGAGAAAGTAAAATTGTTCATGAATTCCAACAAAGTTTTTTCCCAAAGTTAATGATGCGTCCGATACGATTTATTTTAATAGACTTCCGAGAGGAACTTACCGAATTTTTTTTTCAAACTAAATAAAAAATAAATTGTTTTTAAAATGCATCTCAAGCATTCGAAAGTAATGAACCAGTATTTCAAAACTATTTATCGATTGCTTCCTGTCTGTTTTGAACATTTCAATCTAGAACATATATTTAAAATTGTGGCTGCAAACGTTTTTTTTTTTTTTATTTCAGTTTTATTTTTTTCTGCAAAAACTAATATTTTGTAGATTTTGAGGCATAATTTTAAAATGTTTTAGAAATGCATAAATTCTTCGCAAATGGATTTCTTCGTGCCCTTCTACTAATCCTAAAGGGGAAATACTATTCATACATTGTTTGGTTGGAAATCCTCTTTCTGTAAAGGAACTGTGATTAATGCAAATGAGAGATACTATTTAAAGTGAAGTGAACTCGCAATTGGAAGATCGAAAAGATCGCAATTGGATGTGTGTTGCTGTTAGAGAGAGAGATTAAATTAAGCTTTACATTCGAATCGTTATTGTATCCACAGAAAAAAGGGTTAAGAGCTTTGTGCTATTTCAGGGAGTCAAGCGTAGTATCTACATTTAATGATAAGCATTTTTTCATTAAAAATATTTGATTAACCCTTCATTAACTTTATTAAATATTGATAGTAACTGAAAGGTTAAGAAATAAGAGTGTTGATTTTTAATGGTGGCTCTCCCTTCTCTATAAACCCTCACACCAAAGCGAGTAGAGATACTCTATAACTTTTAGAAGAATAAAATAGGTATATTTAGTAATATATACATCTTTGAATCTCATTTAGTTTAGTATATTCCCCGAAATCTACCCCTTTTGCGTAGTAATAAAATGTTGTTGTTTTTTTTTAGCGGATTTATTTATTATACATCAGTTATTTAAAAATATTTATCTACAATAGTTAATTACGAAAAATATGATTCAAAAAAAGAGTTTTTTTCTCCATTAGTAATTAAAAGAAAATGAAACCTATTTATAACTTCTTCCCTTTCCTTTCATTTGCTTGTTAGGTAGAATATTTTTTTTATAAACTTGTAACAAGCTATCTAACAAGGTTTTTCTCTTACAACAGGGTTTTTTTCTTTAATGCTACTAAAAATTTCTAATTGCCAACATCTTACAGAATAAATGTGATATGAAAAAAATGTATATTATTATACAAAGTGACTATCCTTTACCAGAACGCTTCGCTGGATATTTCATGATTTTGTATGAATATATACTGTTTATGTATTTATAAATTATTGATATAAGTCCTAGCATTAAGAAATCGATTGTATTGAAAAACAATCATATAAGATCTCGCCTTTTTATTTATAAAGAACAGAACTTTTAAACAACAATGTTTAAAATTAAAACAAAGTTATGTTTTTTATGCTATGGTAACCCCCTTCCCGAGCTGATTTTCTCAAAACCGATTTGTAGTGAATCTTTACTCAATAGAACAAACATGTTTGCCAAATATAAATCCAAAATCGGAGTTTTTTTGTCAATAAGCTACAGGAACTACTTTTGAGAGACGGTTTTCATAAGACCTGCTCTTAGCGAATTTCAATTCAACAAAAGAAACATGCATACCGAATTTTATTACGATAGGTCTAGTAGTTCAAAAACCGGAATTTTTCTGTGTACCAGTTTCTGTGTGTAGTAGCTTCCACCCATAGGAGTCAATTTCCGTAAAATCTAATATAAGTGGATCTATACTTAACAAAAGAAATATGCCTACGAAATTTCAAGTCTGTAATTCTAATAGTTCAACAACATAAATTTTTAGCTATGACAGTAAGCCCCCCACACACACAAAATGGCACTTGGGGTCAGTTTTTGCAAAACCAATTTGCTAGTAGATCTCTGTTCCATGAAAAGAACGTGCCAATCAAATTTCAAGTCTGTACCTATAAGAGTTTAAAAACGGAAATCATTAGGGGTGTCCAACACGCCGCCCGAAGGGCAGCATGTGGCCCGCCAGTACGTAAATTGCGGCCCGCCTAAACTTTTTAAAAAATTTTTAAATATCAGATTTTTAAAGTTTTTTCATTTTGAAATTTATTTAAGGGGAAAAATTTATATATATAAATTTACAATGTATTTGCCTATTACATGTTCTTGTTTTAAAATAAATCCTTTTTGATAATAGAAACGTCCTTTAGATTAAAATAGATTTATATTTTATCAAACAGTTACCTTTGGTTTTACTATAATAAATTACTTTTTTTAATAAATTTTTAATAAATTCCGAATTGCATTATGCATATCCTTTACTATGGATGGCACATGATTCTTTGTGTGTGCGACTTTCATTTCTCCTCCTCCTTTTCTGTTTGGAGTACCCAAAAAGCAAGAGGCAGTTAGAGATGTTTCTTAAAGTTTAAAAAAAATTATTCAGGACAGTTAAGATAAAGGCAATGTATACTTAATCGTTTGAGAGAGAATGACAGCACAAATTTCAACAATGAGTAACGAAAGATCAATTAAAAAAAACACGGTAATTTTCAAGAAAATGACATCTGTAATATTTTAAACATTATTTGATCATTTTATTATTATATTACATAAATATTATTATTTTATCTATGTCTGTATACATGAAAAGTAATGAAAACAATAATAATAATTCATTTTGTTTTAAATTTTCACTCCAATAAATATTTTTTTGTTTCCAAATCTGATATAAATGTACATATATTTATATGCGGCCCGCGACATTATAATGTTTTTCCGAAGTGGCCCGCAAGGTCACTGGGGCTTGACACCCCTGATCTATAACACCCCTTGGGGTCGATTTTCTCAAAACCCTTCTTGTTGTACATCTCTACTCTGAACATGCCTACCAAATTTCAAATCTGTAGGACTAATATTTCAAAAACGGGGATATTTATCTATAATGCTACTTAAACCCTCGCAACTCTCATTATGTTTCAACTTTCGCAAAATCCTTTCTTAGCGGGCATCAACTTTATGAAAGTAACATGCCTTTCAAATTTCAAGTCTGTATGTTTAATAGTTCCGGAGATATCGTGATGAGTGAGTGAGTTGCTTTTCTCCTTTATATATATGTGGCGGTGTGATATCTATATAAACTAGTACCAAACATCACTCGAAGACGATCGTTTTGGCGTGGTTGATAAAGTAATTGCGTAAGGAACGGAAGGTACTCAGATCGATTCTTCCTTCCTACATTGGTGACCCTGGCCGTGCAAAGGAACCGCACCCTTCACGCGCCGCAGTCGTGGCACCATCTATCCACCGCAAAAGCAACTAAACCGTCAGACACATATGACGCAATTAAGCCGTCTCACACAAATGACGCAATTCTCAAGCCGTCACACACGAATGACGCAACTCACAAAGTGACGCTGCTCCCATGCTCGCCACGAATATGGTATCGTTCGTTCCCCTATTCGTCGAATCACTGGCATGGGGGTATGAAGCGATGTGATATCTAAATAAACTAGTACCAAACATCACGCGAAGACGATCGTTTTGGCGTGGTTGATAAAGTACTTGCGTAAGGAACGGAAGGTAGATCGAATCTTTCTTCCTTCATATATATATAGATTTGTAGTTGAACTAAAGTAATAATAGTCAGACCACACACACATGTGTTGCTGACGCCGTTACTTTTACCTCCAGTTTGTTATATTTTGAAGAAGGATATCTGAATTAACTTCAGGACCCAGCGCAAATCAAAGATGGTTGTAAGAGTGGCTTGAGTGCCTCCGTTCTGGTTGTATCAAATGCGTTAACTCTTTTAATCAGTTCAAGATTGTTGATCTTCTCTTCATAGCCTCAGGATTACCTATGCACATATAGGAAAAAAGCGACTCAATTATTTTCATGATATTTCCGAAACTTTCAGACCTACAGACTTGAAATTTGGTAAGTATGTTTCTTATGTTCATTATAGAGATCCGCTACGGACGTGGTTTGGCGAAAGTCGAATCCCAAGGAGGTTTGTGGGGGACTATGGGGAAGATACAGCTAAAAATAATCTAGTTTTGAACTATTAGACCTTAAAATGGAAATTTGGTAATTATGTTTTTTCTTATTTTTGTTGAGTAAAGATTGGCTCAAAACATGCTTTGCGGAAATCGACACTCTAGAGGTTACGGGGGCATTATAGGTAAAAAAAAATCCTGTTCTAAATTGTTTGTTCCTCAGACTTGAAATTTGGCAGGCATGCTTCCTTCGTTGAGTAAATATCTGCTTACGCGTGTATGAAATTGATTCCCCATGATTGTTTTGAGGAGACGTTCAGGGCCGTTATAGGTAAAAATTCCTGTTTTTGAACTGTTAGACCTACATACTTAAAATTCGGCATGTGTGCTTATTTTGTTGAATAGAGATCGACTAATAATGGGTTATGTGGATATCTCAGTTGGGAGGTCTGGGGGAGTAAAAGATAATTATATTTCCATTCTAGAAATTCTTGTCCTTTTATTAATCAAGAGGTGAGAACTACAAGAATGTTTTTCAAAACTATTGTAAGGCTTAATGGACTTGGATATCAGCAGTTTAAAAACTATGTACAGTCATGCAACATCATGGAATATCAAACGAAGCAGACGGGTAACGTCTAGTTGATCAATAAAAAATAATTGAAATATATTTGTGTTTGCAATTAGTTACTGCTCGGACTGACAGTGTCAACAGAGGTATTTGTAAAGGGAAAATATTCCGTAAATAAAAAAAATCGCTGTCAAGACTATTACAAACTAAAAAATGCTTTTAAGATGAAATTAACGTGAATTATTACATACATATATAATGCTAATCTCTCTAGATTATTGTTATAATTTCTTCTAAAATTGCTTTCATTCCAAATGGAAAAAGAAAATAATTTAATTTTAAGTAGAATATTTAATGATTCATTGATTGTTTATTAACGGACGTCTTGATTTTGAATCATCCAAGTGACAAAGACAACACTTGAGATAGTACACCATTTTCAAACTTTTCACATCCATGAAGGAATTTCGAGTACTAATAGATTTTAAGTGTCACTTCCGCTATGCAATGGGCTCTTTAGTGGTATCAGGACTTGAAAATGTGCTTCGATTGAAACACTGTCAAGCAGGAGCTCGTGACCATTGGATATTGCGGCCGTTATTACAATCCGGTAAGAAAATATTACCTGCACTATTTTTACAATGACCTAAATAGTTTGAATTAGATTTATAGCAGCTAAGTATATGAAGTAATGAGCTATATCCAGTAAAAAGCACTTCAATCCAGATCTTAATTGTAACTAGGGATTGCAATATCGGACCAAAAGTTCAATACCGGTATTCGGTATTTTTTAGATCTTAATACCGGTAGTAGAAATTTTAGAAAGAGAAAAAAAAAACAGGTGTGTTTTTTGTTTTTGTTTTATTTGCCAGTTATATCAGAGAGTGTAAATATAACAAAAATAATTTGTAACTTATAAATTATAACAGTATTACATTCAGTTTAATAACTCTTGAACATTTTTTACATTGTGTCACCATATTGTTTTCATCGTATAAATAATGAAACCAAACCGAAGTATTGTAAACTGATTTTTTATGTTCTTTAAAGATATTCTTATTCATTACTATTTTTATTATTCATTATTATTTTTTTATTCATTATTATTTTTATTATTCATTATTATTTTTATTATTCATGAGTATATATATATAATGAATCTGAAAAATATTTTGAACCCTTAAGTATGACATGCAAATACAATGTAAATAACGAACTCACCAATTTAAAAAAATATCGAAATATTACGCACTTCCTTCACAACTACAACCTCGTTTTTTCACAGATACGAATATCAGACTACGAATCCCGCGCGTGTTCAGTATCTCTCTGAGCTGTAATAGGATAGTTTTGCCCCGCCTTCTTCGATGGTTCACATATTTTATTACTTCTCTTGATTGTACGATACAACTTTATACTCTCAGTCCAATTAATTTCGCCCTTTAGGGAGACATAAACGAATACTATTTTGCTATGTTGGCAATTCCTGAACATGTAATGGAGACAATTTTAAAAATTTCTAGTAAATGCCGAAAAAAACGGTACTTAAACTTGTGAATACCGGTATTACAAAATTGTACAAATGGTTCAAAATACCTGTATTCGGTGTCCCGGTATTGCAATCCCTAATTGTAACCGTGTAATTTCAACCACCATAGCCAGACTGCGTACAAGACGCTTTATTGGGATGGAAATATCCCCTAATGGCTGAGGAAGTTACAATATTTGTCCTCATTCTGTCCCGACATTCAGCTTTCTTTTAATCATATTTTTATTTGTCCTTCTATAATTTGCTAAACTCCACAACATTAACCTAAGCCCTACGGACCATCAATTGCTTTATTCGCCCAAGGTCGTCCACACAGCAAGGGCCGTTTTGGGCGCCTTCGGCGCTATTTGATTTCTCAGCACTGCTTGGACAAGACAACAACATATATATAATCATATGCTAAATTGCCATGCATATAAGAAAGCTAAGCAATAAATAGGAACATAACAATACAGTATAGATAAAAAATAAAATAGTTTCAATAGTATAATAACAAACTCTTAGCTTTAAGAGTTAAGATTATAGGATTGAACATAGTTTTAAGGCCAGCCAATCCTAACCTATATTTGCTTATATTACTACTGACCTACAATAATAGCTCATAATACTAAGAATACTAAAACTAAGTATTACAAATGTCAAATACCACGAAAAAAAAATACGAAAAAAAATTCTAAGGAAAAGAATAAATCTAAGCGATCTTTATGTCATTAAGGTTAAAAGAAGATATAAAACGTCGCCCATCCGGTACAGTGGTTAGCGACGCTGACTGCTGTACCGTAGGGACTGGGTTCGAATCCAGGAGAAAACATGGATGTTTGTAAATGATAGATCCGCAAATCCTCTCGTGTGGTTGGTGGAAGAGGAAGAGAGGTGGGAGGCCTCTGACCACCCCCAGAATGTTCTCCCTCTTAATTGGGGTGGATCGAGCCAAATCGTACTGTCACCTGTATGGTGCTCAAAGCAAACGACAGGCGTCACTTAACCCTTTACCATGATAAATTTCGTGGGCCTCGATTTGGCCTTTGCCGTTCAGGTGACATTAGTAACAACAGATATAAAACCCACCAAAAATCCTGCTAATTATGAACTTTTTGTTTTTGGAAAAATTAGCCTTTTTTAAAAAATTCCTTATATCTATTCTTATACTTACTTTTTGTGACATGAGTTTCTTTTGTTAAACCATTTTTGTGGACTTGAAAATAGAGTTTCAGTGGTACCCTTTAGATTACTTTTAGATTTACTTTATGTGTTTAAGATCTGAGGTTGTAGGAATGAGTTGTTATTTCCCAATATAAAATGGAATTATTTTTTTTCTAATGACATTATCACGTTGCTGTGTATACTTACTTTTGAGACTTACTATAGACAGAATGGCGTCTCAAAACTTTTCGAGGTGCTGGACCTCTATGTAAAAATAAGCACATTGTCAAATGCTTATACGAATGCTAACCTATAACAAAAATTGTGCATGTATCACAAACCTAGGCGCAAGGACTCGCTGTTTTCCCTTTTTGACAAATGAGTAATGATAGTGTATAATGGTAGCCCTAGGCCGACCCGAACGACAAACAAAGCATAAAATGCTTTTTTTCCACGTTTCCCAAATTACTTTGATTCAAAGTTCCGTTTTGGGAATTCTCCGGGACTAACATTTTCGATTAAATTTCCCGAGTAATTTATAGAGGCCGAGTCGAAACAAGACAAACAGGCCCCAGTCCCAGTTGCCCATGCCAAACGCCCCGGGGGTAATTATTCTCAGTTCATTCAATCATGAAAAAAAATTTCCACGTTTTTGAAAAAATTATTATTCAATCTCTCCCGTGTGTGTGTGTGTGTGTGTGTGGTGGTGTGTGTGTGTGTGTGTGTGTGTGTGGTGTGGGCTGTGTGTGTGTGTGTGGGTGTTTTTGTGTGTGTGTGTGTGTGTGTGTGTTGTGTGTGTGTTGGGGGTTGGGGGTTTTTGTGGTTTTGTGTTGGGGGTTTGTGTAGGTTTTTAAAGAAGCTTCAAAATTAACTAAGTAATAAATAAAAAAAGAGCTAACTCTTTACCATCACGTAAGGATTTGTGGATAAATAAGCCTATTAAAAGGTAGAGTGAGCGGTGACGAAGGAGATCGCATACTCAAAAAGGCTTAGCTGGTGACTCCTCGCCAAAGTGTTGTTTATTGTTCTACTCGGTTGCGCACCAAAGGGCCGCCATGTTGGATTTCATGTGATTAAAAAGAAATAAAGAAGTATTATAGAGATGATGCCCTCCTCATTTTACCAGCAGGCCTGGGGCCTGACATATATATGTGTATATATATTATTAACAATCATTAATAAAATACTTTCTATTCATCCATTCAAGTTCAGATACATTTTTTTAAACTTGTAGTGGATGACACTTAATGTTAATACAGTTTTTTCAAATATTAATTCAATTAAAAAATAAATAAATAGTAATAAAAATAATAGTCCAACCGCATATATGGAAAGGAAACTCGTCCATTGTGTCTCTGTAGCGCAATGGATACCTCGTTGGACTTCTAATCCAAAGGTTGTGGGTTCAAATCCCACTTGGGATGGCCTAATTTCTAAGAATGTGATTTCGTTTTTACTATACTATTTTATTAGAATAATTAAATTTAATTAATGAATAAATAGTAAAAAACAAACATAAAAAATAGTCTACTATCATATAGAAGGAAAATCTATATCTATCATATAGAAAGGAATCTATATCTATCTATATCATATAGAAAGGAAAATGGAAAATCGCTTTCTGTTTTGTCACTCAATGTTGTGATTCCGTCATATGTATATATTACATATTTATATATTAATTGTATTTTTTTAATAAAAAGTAACTAAAATAAAATTTTTCTTTGTTGACCTAAATAGGAATTGACTTAATTTTTTTTTTATATTACTTGTTAATTTTCCAGTTCATTTTCTTAAATATTTGTACAGTGCAAACAGCCTTCTGACACACGAAATTTTACAATGATGACCATAAGATATACATTGCAAAACTCCCATACTGGCCTACTTTAAACAATTGTCAAGTTTATCAAAGAATATCATAAAACAGTAAATAGCAGTTCGACAAAAGAACATCTGCACATTCATTTATTCGTGTAAAATAAAGCATTGAACTAATATTATACACAGAGTCGAAGATATTATTCCAATGTCACTTTTGAAGAACTTATCGCCTTAAGTGTCAACCTTCAAACACAGGGATAGAATGTTGAATGTTTATGATTCTTTGTGTTTCTGTCTTATTCGAGGTAAATCATGATTATTATTGTAAGCTTTTTCTTTTATAACATTCTCATAATTCGTGATGTTAATGTTGTAAATCGAATGTATGTTGTATCCTGAAGGATGTGCGAAACAAAAGAGACCTTTCAACTGTTTCTTTTGTCATTTCACTGTAGTTTAATGCTCAACAAAACAAATAGTGCGACATGGGGTTATTAGAAATATTAATCATTTTCTATTCTTCGTGAGATAATGTAAGGCATTGTTTTTAAGGTATCCGACTACGTTAGGAACCGTGATTTTGCAAAAGCGTATAAATGGATAATATTTATGATATTTAGTGTCATTTAGATTAGAATACATGCATAAAATTGTTTTAAGGACATTATGACAAAAAAAAATTACTATTTAAATAAAATATTTTGGCAAAATATTAACTTAGAATAATCTTTGTTCAAAATGTTCTCCTTTTGTGAAAAATGCTTCTATTATAATAATATTTTGCCTGTATATAGCTCAGACCTCTCTACAGAGGCTCAACTAGAATGTTTGAAATATAAACTTAGAATGGGGTTTTTCCATCTTTTTTCGACAACAGAGGGAGCAATTTTAAGAAAAAAAGTC
>BMAV01022557.1:21954-48203 GCA_019973955.1 Trichonephila inaurata madagascariensis
TATATATATTTATTTATATATATGTATATATCTTGTTCAAATTTTCAGTCGTTAATAAAATAATTTTTATTCATCCACGCAAGTTCAAATATATATTTTTTAAACTTATAGTGGTTGGCACTTGATGTTATAGTGCAGTTTTTTCAAATATTAATTCATTAATTAAATTTAATAAATGAATAAATAGTAACAAACAAAAATAACATTTCAACACTATATATAAAAAAGAAAATCACTCGTTGTGTCCCTGTAGCTCAATGAGTAGCGCGTTGGACTTCTAATCCAATGTTTGTAGGTTCGAATTCTACCTAGGATTGCCTATAAATTCTGTGAATGTTATTTGGGAGTGAATAAATAGTTAGAAAAAAAAATAATAGTCCAGCACCATATATAGAAAGAAAAGTGGAAAGTCGTTTCATATTTTGACACATAATATTATGATTATGTCATATGTATATAAATATTTGAATTAATTGTAATTATTTAATAAAGGCCGCGGTAGCCGAGTGGTATAGATATCGGATCATGGCTTGTCTTGTCACGAGTTTGAGCCCAGTACCACTAAAGACCCGCCTTGTAGGGCAGCGATGCACGTTAAATCTGCCGAGAGCTGAAACGTCCTCCCGTTGGTGTAGTAGTTAGGAGAGGGGAGTGCCAGCTCAGGTGTCGTCCACGTCACTTGACCATGGTTCAAAATTACGTGGTCCGTCGCCAAAAGCCCTCGTGTAGCTGAACAGTGCGACGTTAATATTCAATCAATCAATTATTTAATAAAAAGTAACCAAAATGAAATTTTACTTTGTTGACCTAAGTAGGAATTGGGACTTTAATTTTTTTTACATCATTTGTGTGTGTTATAAACAAAGACAAAAGTAATTCACGGTGAAATACAGAAAAAAAAAGAAGGGGGTGGGAGGTAAAATAAAGGGGGGAGGGGATGAGTAAATTGTGAAAAAAGTTTGTACTTCTGATGTTAACTTTTTGTGCTCTTTTTACTTAATATAATTTTGCTTTAAAAAGAGACAAATCAAGCAATTAGTTAAAAGTAATTGGAAAGCATCGTAAAAAATTAAAAAAACATTGGATTCCTCATTAAATTTGAATCAAGTATAGTGTACGAAAAAATTATTTATTAAAAACTGAATTTTTTTTTTTAAATTAAAATTAGACAAAAAATGCAAACATAAAGTAATTGCTGTTGAAAAACAAAATGAAACCAATAAAATGTTAAAATATAAATAATCTAAAATTTCATTTCTCTAATTTTTTTTTTAATAATTCATTATTAACTAAATTGTGAAAATGAAAGCTGGTGTGCAGATTTTGACAAATGGTCAAAACTTTTCCATGTAATGAGATATATTGTTGTTTACAGTAGCAAATATTGTACTATATTTTTTTTCTTCCAGATAAAGTAAAAAAGTACTTCACAAATAATCAAAGAAAAGAAAGAAAATAAAATTTTTGAACTTGCTTCTATAGCCTATACTTCTAAAAATTGTTCAAGTGAATCCTATTATTGCAGCAAACAACATTCAAAGAAATTTAATGTTCAACGTGAACTTTTTCGTTTTTAACACATAATTTATTTCATGTTTTCAGTGAATTATTTTATTTTTTTACAGTATATATCTTTCACACTTTTTCACTATTTAAAAAACGTAACATTGCATCTCCTTTTTGGTTTTGTATTTCTTACGAATAGAATTTTCACAACTTTCTTTGAATTTTCTTTGTTTTATAATTGGAGAATTTCTAAAAATAGTGTTAAAAATTCTTTTAAAATTTTTTTTATAAGAACTTTAAAAAATTACTTAGAATGCATCTTTAAAATTTGTAGCAAGAAAGGTATTTTTTATTGTTGTTTTGAAGTATATATATAATTTTACTTAATCAGTTAAAATACTAGTATAAACCTCTCTCTCTAAAAATATATGGATTTATTTTAAAAGTTCATATATAATTTAATTAATGAGTTCTTAAGCTTACAGCGGTCAATGAATAATTATAATTTTTAATCTCATTGTAGATTTATAGTTGCCATCAGTAACAATAGTATGAAAAAATTGTCGTCAATATAAAAAAAATTACATTACTCCAATCAATATTAAATGCTCTTACACATTTTCTTCGAGCTTTGAAAAATAAAACCTTATGTGCATAAAATTTTCCCTAACTAATATTTTAGTATTTTTGCATTAATTACACTTGAATTAATATGGACTGGCATGTTAATTACCATTTTGTAATTGTAAAACGCAAGCTTAATTAAATTAAAAATCATTAATAAATATTTAAAAAAATTTAATAAACATACCTAAGTCGTTTTTTTTAAAGAAAAGTTTTTAATAAAAATTTATGAGTAAAATATTAAAATATTTTTTCATTTAAAATCTTATGTTGCAAATCCTACTCAAAAAAGTTTTCTTCTTGTCTTGTTTACGAAATTAAAAGCAAAAATTAAAAACTGACTCTGAGTTTAATTAATTTTACTTGATTTTTTTATACTTTTAATTAACTCTTTTGGATTCTAGCTCAAAATTTTTTAACCTACTTTAAATGTTCCCATTACATCTTCGACATTTATACTTTTCACTTCAAACATTAAAATTAAATGAATTTCAATCTTCTAAAAACCCTTCATTATACAAAATGACTATTTTCGTAATAAAATGCAAAAATTGCTAGTTAATTGCACAGAAATTTCTGAATAAGTTAGTGGAAGTAACTAGACTGTATCTAAATTATAGTAATACTTATAAAAATGTAGCAATTTGTAACTATTATACACTTAAATATTTAATCAGTATGCATATGACGTTAGATGTAATTTATTGCCTACGGTAGTTTCATAGTTTAGAAAGGCAATTATCTAACTATATCAATCTAGCAAATTTTCTGAATAAATTAAGAACTTTCATAGTAGATATTGGTATCGAATAATTTTGGAACATATTCTTGGGTAAATAATAGAGAGTTTGGCTAATATAATCACTATGCTTGAATATTATGCTACTATATTTTCTTCAGCTTCTTAGTATATACATATACAACTTGAACCACTCTATATTTAATGAAATTAAATCTAGTTAGATATGGAAATACAAATAGCATTATATGTAATACAGTGCTTCTCAAACTTTCTATACTTGCAACCCAATTTCGAATCACAATTTTCATCGTGGCCCCCTCCATACAAAAACAATGCATTGAATTCAATAATAATATACTTTGATGTAAAGCTACAATATGACTTTAGTTATAAACCGTACACATTATCATGAGAAGTATTAAATTTCGTATATAACTTTATGAATGCCTATAGGGCCACTGGAAATTATTAAATTTTTGGTTAACTTAGTACTGTTAAATTAATTATGAAACACATTTGTATGCGGTACTGATGCATTTATAAGTGTATTGTATCAGTGTAAATGTGAATTTTATATTTTATTATGCCAGAGTGTATTTTGTTTTTCTTATTTTCAAAAAATTAATAATTTTTTTAAAAAAACTTTTTTTCAACTTTTTTATATACTTGCGCCCCCCTTGTAGGGTTATCACGCCCCCTAGGGGGGAGCACCCCACAGTTTGAGAAACACTGATGTAATAGCATGTAAAATATAATAATAATCATTATTAAATAATATTATCTCATAGATGCTATATTGGAGTCATATCTATCGTTTACGTTCCACAAAGAATTTATAAATATCTCTATCCCACACACGACTTACTACATGTATTTATTCTCTGTTAAATTATACATAAAAACGAATTAGCTATTGTATCGATTTGTAAAGGGAATAATTAACTATAACTACAATATAATAACACTACAATTAATTATAGCAGGTTTTCTACGTGTATCCAACTAACATGTAAGAAAAGCTACCTTATGGATTGCTTGATTGATTTGATGACCTTGTCTAGGGAAAGAACCATGTTATAAGCACAGATTAAGTTTTCTATTCAAAATGATTTAAAGTGGGAACGCGTAGAGGATGATAAGATTGTAACTATAACGCGAGGATTTGCGGTTGTATGTATAAAGATTGACTTTGATTATTTGTTATTGCAATTGGAGAGGGATTAAAACTAGTGAAATCGGTGTATGACTGCAGTGTGAACTTATTCTAGATTTGAAACTTGGAACCAGAATCACGATTTAGAACCAAATCTTCTATTAAAAGTTAAATAAATCTTTATAATTATTGGTTAGGATTAGGGGTTTGTTTTGATCTCATTGGCTTTTTTTATTAAAATATTACATTAATTAAAAGGTGCTGAATTTAATATTATCGATTTATTATTTATCCCCAATCACTAATGCGAATTCCGGTTCGTTTCAAGCTGAGAGAACGTGTTTTCAGCATTTATTTAATCAGGGCAGTAAGGATAAATTTTACCAGTCCTGTATTTTTATTACAAATTTAGCGATAATTTTTAATTTTTCGGGGTATTCAGTTATATACAGGGTTGTTCATTATTTCCTCCCGGGTTTTGAAGTGCTCTAGTAAAAAATATTTTAAAGGGTTTTTGAATTTTCTGGTTAGAGATCTCGATTATAGGTAACTTGATCATGAGATTCTTAAAATCGATAAATTACTATTATGAAGCTACATATTTCAAACTTAATCGAGATATAATGAATTAAATACAGATTATTCATAGTTCCCTTCGAGGGATTCAAAGCGGTTTCAGTGTTGTGTTGTTGTTGTTGCTCATCTCCATGTCAAGCCAAGCTGGACCAAGTTCATGATTTCAGTCACTCTCAAAAAGCCCAACACCATTAGAGGGTCTTCATAAAAGTTTTGTTTTATAAGCCACAGGTAATCAAGAATGTGTTCTGGAGATGCTCGGCAGACAGAACACCTAACACAAGTCGAAAAAACTTTGTTTCCATCCTTAATTAGAGTTCGGAGAGGGCCACTCCGAAAACGAGTTAGAATAGTTTGTTCCTGCATGACACATTGAAGGGAAAGAGAACCACCAGGGCGCTTAGCCTCATACCAGGGATGAGTAGGAGAACTAGTTGATTGTTGTTGATGTAGGTGGAGTGCAGTTCAGTGGGTGAAAAGGGCCAAGTTCCTAATAGGTTGAGCTGCTCCATCTTTTACTAGGACGTCAGCAATCTCATTGCCCGCGTGATGTTAACGTGCGAAGGAGCCTATTGTAGATGGATCTCGCGAGAAGATGAAAGACGTTTCAGTTTCTCAAAAATAGCCCTTGTGTTATCACCCTCCTTATACCAGTTTGGAGATGTCAAGGATGTTGGAGAGTACTACGACTATCAGATAATATCCAGATGCTGTTCGAAACAGGAATTTAGAATGACTCTTTAAAGCCTGTATCAATATCATTGAGCGCTGTAGTAAGAAACACTAAGACGAATACAACAACAAAAATTATTTTAAAGAAAACAGAAAAAAAATGCAGGCTTTATTTACATGCTTTTCAGGTGTTCTATATGTGAAACCTCGATTACGTGGCTTACATCAATTCGACAGTCCAGTTTCTACCAAACTGTATTCAAGATGACACTATAAAAGTTATTGACAGCACATGTTGTCCTTTCTTTGTTATCCATAGTATTTGAACACTTATTCCTATACATAAGACTAAGTTTTTAAATCTCGCTTTGCCGCGTGATGTAGTAGAACTGCATGAATAGATAACAAATGGTAGCACGGGCTCGCATTCATATAATAATTTTAACTTAAATATAAACAATTCATTAATTAAGACAGTAGAAAAAAATAAGGAAATTCTATTAGACATAGTAAATTCATAGGATACATAAAAGCTTGAATTGAAAAATGTTTCAAAGCCTATAGTCACCAATTATTTACTCAGATATCTCTCTCAATTGCAAACACATTCCGAATTTTATGTTGAATATTTTGTTCAAAGGAACAAAAAGAAACAAAATTCCTTGCACTTTAAAATTCGACTTTAAAATCATGTAGCACTCAAAATGTCATTCCGAGGACAAATGTAACGTAGTACTTAAGAAAGGCTTGCTGCTGAAAAAAGTTCGAAGTTATTGCTACAAAAGCATTTCTCCCTCGGGCAATTTGCTGGATCGATTCCACGGATAAAAATATATAAAACTGCAAAACTAAGTTTTTATCGAAAGAGGTGAGGGAAAAAAAAAAAGGAAAATCGTTATGAAAAATGAAAAAAGCGTGAAATAAAACAAATGCCCTAACAGTGTAATATCGAGTATTATTTTTCCCGGTCTTCTGTGCAACCCGAAATGAGATTGAAAACTGCTGAGCATGATTTCAAAGATGCAGGCTATGTTCATAATTTATTTTACTCAAAACTCGATTTTAAAAGAATTTTTGTCATAAAAATCTAATATTTTCTGGAAACTAGTAACACTTTTACCCATGCTTTATTATTTGGAGGAAGAAAAAAATTGTGAAAAATACTTTTTTTTTTTGTAAAATGAAACTCTGTTTTCACCTGAGGTTGTTTTCAAAAATTGTTTTATAATATAAAAAGTTTGATAAAATGTTCCAAAGGATATTTTGTGAAAGTTATCTTGTTGACGGTATTCTTACCTTTATTTGAACAAATATTGGGTTTGTTATCCAAAAATTCTTATTAAAAATTTAAATAAAATTTAAAAAACAATTGATAGTAAAACTTAGTAACTTATTAGGTTAGAGAGCTACACAGTGGCACACACAAGGGGGGGGGCGGTTCCTCGGGTCCGGATCTCCCCATAGGCCTTGATTTTTTTCGACTGATTATAATTCTATGTATATAGTACGTAAAATTAAATTAACTATTTGTTATTAATAATTAATTTTATTAATTAAAGTTAGTTATTCATTCAATAATTAATTTTGTACTGTTTTTTGTTCCCGAAAATCGTCAAAATTAAAATGTGATACGAGAATGGTGGTTTTTCGACCCTAGACCCTTCCTTCCCCCCTTGAAAAATTCTTGTGTGTACTACTGGAGTTACATGAACGAAAATAAAGGCCTAGGGAAATAGTTCTCTTTTTTCCTGGGTTTAAACCAGATCCTCTCATTAGGTCCAATAACTGTATTTTCTGTGTTATATTTTTCCAAAAGTATTCTAAAAATGGAACGTTTCTTTCATTTGAATTTAGCATCACTATCACTAAAGAGACTTTTACAGCAAATCTCGTAATTTTTATAAATTCAAAGTTTCCCGATGAAATGTGTATAACTTTTTGGATAATTTTTCACTAACAATTATATGATGCATAAAAGTTTCCAAAATCTAAAAAAGTTAATAAGTGTAGAGTGAAAGAGTGAGTGTTTGGGTAAAGGGTGCAAGAGCCAACTTTGGCTAAGCTGCGCCAAATGCGTGTTAAAATATTAAAAGTGTAAAACAACTAAGATTATTGAAAAAAAACCCAATTTTCATGGTAAATAGTAAAATGCTAAATAATGTACAAAAATCCAGTATTAAAAATAAAAGTAAAGAGATCTTGGGGAGAGATCCCCCAAAGTACAATAAATATGATTGAAAGAAAAATCATTTGCGGTTTCTGGTCGGCGTTAAAAGGTAACATCCAAGAGTAAAATGTGGGATATCCAAATTTTCTCTCTCTTCTACGTCATGCATAATAATATCTTCCTCGTCTGATGTGTCTTGTATAGGTGTACTCTTTCTAGTTTTATGAGGTGTTATTTTCATTCATGTTGTTGGTTTGCTTGATATTGTAGTGTTAGATATGGTCTTAGAGCATGGGTACTCAACCTTTTTTTCGGCCTTTATTTCACGCGGGCCGCAACATGAGAATTAATGGAGGGGGGGGGAGAGAAATGTGTTGAGACCAAGATAACATAAAAAATTTAAAATGTGGAAATTGATCAAAATATTAAAACTCCTATTTTGCTTTTTTTAATTTATTATTTTTTATTTTTGTCAAAAATTTTCTAAATTGGAAGCATTTAAGAATCCCTCTTTCACCATTTCTGCATCAATAAATGGTTTCATTTGATTTTCAATAATAAAACAAATTTCATATGATGTGTTTGTTACCGTTATGACATTTCCACAGACAAAACACTTTTTTGCTGTTGTAAAGATTATTCAAGAAAGCCTATTTATCATCTCTTGAAAGAGATCTTCGAGTAAAAGTGTCATTGAATGTGTGTGTGAGATTCCTGTTTATTGGTATTTTTTAAATACAACACTTCCGTGACAAATCAAACAATTACTGAACCAGGCTTGTTTTTCACTACAAAATAGTCAACTTCCCAATCGTCTTGAAATAATCTTTTCTTCGAATATTTTCCGCTTGTAAGATATGAAAGATAGTTAAAAATTATTTCCACTCATAAAATGGTCGCTACTCCACTGTTGTATATTATCACTAATCAGAAGAAAAAAATATCAATTCGCACCCATACGACATCGACAGCAAAAATCAAAATTGATATATTTAAATTTTTAACAAAGAATTTCCCAACAAATTTTCGTAAATAAATGAATTTCTCAGAGCAATGGACCAT
The DNA here is from genome assembly GCA_019973955.1 of Trichonephila inaurata madagascariensis. Taxonomy (NCBI): domain Eukaryota; kingdom Metazoa; phylum Arthropoda; class Arachnida; order Araneae; family Nephilidae; genus Trichonephila; species Trichonephila inaurata. The sequence continues at coordinate 30,457 of BMAV01022557.1, forward strand.
GAACGGGCCACTTGAAAAGGTCCGGTTGGCCGCATGTGGCCCGCGGGCTGCAGGTTGAGTATCGCTATCTTAGAGGGACGCTTCTTTATGAGTTTGTAAAGGCTGTTTTAAAGATTGAGACCCAGAGGGTGCTATTTTAGAAGGTATGCTATTGGATGTGATAGGTTCAAAACCAGAGAGGAATAAGTGTAGGAATCCGACTTTTAACAAAAGTGTTCGAATTGTCGGCCATTGTGGCCCAGGGACAGCTGACAACGCTAATCGTTGGAATCCATAATATGCTTAACCATTTCAATGGGCATTTGGGTACCGCACTCAAATTTCAACTCTTCGGTCTTGATCATCTTTATTGAAAGCGTGGACCAATCTAGGAATAAAACTTTTCTATTGGGCACCCTTGAAAATAAAATAGATGCTTGATTTTGGAGCTGTTTTCTCATGAGCCACTTGTAGAATAGATTTTCTAAGAGACTGAAGAAATGTTTCAAAGACTTTACTTTTTCTTGTGGAGCTAGTGGCCGATCATGGTCTTTCGGAGTGGTTCTCTTGAACATTCTTAAATGTTCCTTCTTCCTCAAACATCTCGTAAACGAGTAATTGCGAGCCTGCACGGTAAATATAGATCAAATTCCTTTCTAAATTGTATTTGTACTTCACTTACGTTTTTCACTATCTAGAGTTTTAAAAAAATTATTTTGAGATTTTTTTAATGAGCAATACAGACACATATAGGATAAATCCCTTTTGAGAGCGCTTACCCTTCCAGAATTGTAGTCTAGAAATTAAAAAAAAATCATAGAAATATTTATTTCAGCGTCTTATTTTACTGTAACAACTTAACGTTTTTTGAACAGTTTAATTTTTTTAGAAAAAAAAATAGAAGAATTATGGTAAATCATGAAGGTACAAAATAAAAATACAATTAAACTCCCCGAAGATTATTTAATCAGGAACTTTTGCGCCATTCATATTTTATTTGTCTGAAAACGAATGTCTTGGAATGTTTTTTACTTATACATCAAGTTTTGCGCACATTTGCTGAAGGTACACAGAATGAAAGTACGAAAGTAACATTATTTGTATTCTGTATTATAAAACTGAACAGTCATGAAATTTTATAGGAAACACGTTCTCTTTCTCTCTCTCTCTCTTCATTGGTAAATTAAACTCACCTATATTTCGATAAAACAGTCAAAAGCCAAACACTGTCACGAATAATTGTTAACATTTTCCCAAATATTTGCATTTTCTTATTGATTTTTTTCTTTATATTCTTATGTTTCTTCTTTTCCATATTTGTCAAGTGAATTTTGTAACATTTCAGTATATTCTACTGCTTTGAGGGCATTCATATTATCCGGTAAAAGAAAGCCATTTTACCGGTTGATTAAAAAAAAGTGTGATCAATTTCAGAACATCATAAATTATTTTTGAATTAAGCTATTCATACGAAATTTTCAATATGGTTTCCCTTAGCATAGTACACTTTATATAAACGTTTAGACCAAGCTGAAAACAGCTTTTCGATAATTTTTGGAGGGATTTGTAGAGCTTCCTTCTTTAATTTCTTTTTGAAACCCTTGAAATGTTCTTACTTTACCTCTATTTAATTGTTTTCACAAGTATCCTCATAAAAAAATAATCTCAAGCAACACTATTAGGGAATGATGGTAGCCATTTCTCAGGAGGAAAAAATTTATTTTTTTTATCTTTCAGCCATTTTATAATTGATTTTGTAGCATGACTTAGGGCAGAATCTTGTAAGAAACCAAAGTTTTTTTGTGGTTAAAGACGTTTACTTTCTTCGATCATGAGCTTCAAAACCTTATTCTAATAGTATTTAGCATCAGTTTTAGTCTTTGGTTCTACAAAAACAGGTTTTGTTAAGCTTTTAGAGAATATTCCTCTTTATACCACAAACCCTGACGGCCAACTTGCATTTTGCAAAACAGCTGCGTCTTTGTGACGTTTTTCGCGCTCGTCAGATATATTATATCTTTGTTTTACCAGTTGTGGATAACAGATGAAGCAGTGCTTCATCCGAGGATAAACATGTTTTATATCTACTTTTTTAATAACATTAAATACAGGGATTAAAAGAACATTTTCTTCGTTTTTCGACAGTTTTTGCAGAAACTCATTTGGTGACAGACTGGTTTGTTCATTTTTTTATCTGACGACTAATTGGCGATTGCGATACCTGCAGTTTCTTTGCTTAAGGTATCCGACAACTTGCGACAACTTTTTTTTTGAAAAAATGGAAATATGGTGATTTTTTTGTGATTTTTAGATTTATTTAGATTTATTTAGATTTTTTTATATATTAAGGAAAAAATCCTAAAATTGAAAGCAGAAATTTTTTTTTTATTATTATTAAAATGGGAAAACACTGGTAAAAATGTACAAAAAAATTACATAAATGGGGCCCTCTATGAACAAAATATTTATGAGAAAATTCTCAATTTTTCAGTTTTGATATGTTACTGTATTATTCATGTTTGAAATGACCTTCAGGATAAGAGATATTTTAATTTTTACAAAAACTAGAGCACTTTATTTTAGTGATTATATGAAATAGCTTAAAAAACAATGATTATATTCACATAAAGAACTATAAATTTTGTAATAAAATAGTTATTGATAAATCTGAAGGTTAAAACACTTTTAATATTATACAGAACATGCACAAAAAGTTTCAGTGCATTATTTTCAAAACTTTTTGAGCATTCCCTGTTCCCGTTTGAGCATTTAAAAAAAAACACATTTCGAGTAAAACGCATTTTAAAGTTTGACATCTTGTGTAAAGTTATGGCATCTGCTTTTACTAAAACACTTGTAACTTTTGATCTAGTGAATAGAAAATAAAAAACTTGACATTTTTATTCAGCTAATATGATGGCCTATAAAATAAAATCATAAACAAAATTTGTCAATTTTTGAAAAAAATCCTGATTTTAGGGTAGTCGGATACCTTAAGTTTTTTGAGGCAGAAGATTTTCTACACACAGTCATAAAGTCTTTTCAGTTATTTTTTTTTCTGCTTCTTCACCAAGGATTTCCTATCGTCCACATTTTTTTCTTCGTGCTTTTGATAACCACCCAAATTTTATTCCTTTTCAAAGTTCAGATGGTAATTCATTAGAAAAATGTATTTTTTGATTTTCAAAAGCTTTATTTATTACAGAATTTGAGCAACTATCCTTCAAAAGCTTTGAAATTTCGTTTCGGGTTTGAGGACCTAATTTCGAAGCCAGAATTTACTATTACTAATAAAAATAGTTGAATTGGTAATTTAAACGTTTCACTTTTAAAATAAAACTTGCACTAGAGTGATTAAAGTTTATCATAAACAGTTATATGCTTTTAAAATTGGTCACACTAATATTGAATCAACCTGTACTTTAATGTACCAGGCTAAATATATATTAGAACATTTATATAAAACTCCGTGTGTAAAATTGATACTTGCTTCTGCTTCTGTAGCACACTTGACAATCGCTAATGTTAATCGCAGCCACTTACAAACTCAAATTCTTATAGTTGAATTTCCACTCATGTGATTAAAAATCTCAGCTATAAAATTATTTTCTCCAGGAATTTAATATTAAGGCTACTCTTTTCTGCACATAAAAATAAAATTTCTATGAAACATGAGTATTTTTTTTTGTTAAAGTGCATCGGTAATATGCACTGGCACTTTTGTCTTACTCCTTAATGGTTTGACTTCCTGGAACTCAGAGTCTTATCGTATTCTGTCAAGCTTTTTCGTAACTCTCAATTATAACAAGATATAAAATACTCGGCTTAGTTAATTTTTCACTTACATAGGATCATTTACAATCTGTTCAGGAGACAAGTCTAGCAGAGGTAACAAGATACATCCCAAGAAAAAAAAGTCGATAATGATTAAAAATTAGCAAGTCGATAATGCTCTATCATAAATAATAATTACCGCAATCATTTGATCATTCTTACACGGAATTGTTGGCTAGGGATTATTAGAAGTTTTCAAATTGCTTTTTTTTAAAGTTATGATCTAGGTTTAACGAGACTTAAGAAGAAAAAAAAAAGAAGAAAAAGTATGTTAGTCACAGAAAAAAAAGTGGATTCAAAACTATAGTGATATATTCCAAACATTTTCTTTTTAAGGTTATTTCAAGATTAGTAAATGAAGTCGAGTTACATTTCATTGTTTCTTGCCATGATTCCAACTTTTTACCTGATACTGATATTCAATTTATTCTCCACGTATATTTTAATTTTTTTTTTATTATTTAGATTCATTTGAAGACAATTTGGAATATGTGCCTTTCTTTACCAGGAAAATTATTCTAATTTTTTTTACCCCAGAAGTTAGAGAAAAATCAGAATTATCTTTCAAACTCTTGTTAAAAAATACAAAATTGTAATTTTCTTACTATTGACTTCCAGTACAAAATTGATTCAGAAGTCCCACTCGGTTCTTTGTTTCTCTGTATTGTGGAACAGGTATTTCCCATTGCATAATAAGCATTATATACAGTTATTAATTGCCCTAGGATGCTTTGAAAATCCCCAGATGCATTTTTAAAAAGTTAATATTCAATTACTTTGCCATACAGACCTAAATATTTAAGTTATTTTGCATAAAACTCTGTATAAGCAAAGAAAATTTACCTCTAATGTAGCGCAGTGAAACTTGAATCCTACCATGGATAACAGTTACTAAGTACCCCATAACTTCTATGAAAACTTTCAATTTTTAACTAATCCAAGACTTCCTAGATGAAAAAAGTTCTGATTTATTCTTCTACTTAGCATTTCTTAATAAGTAAACAATGTTTGCCAAATATCAACTAAAATATGTACTAAAACACATTCAATGATTTAAAAGACCTTGAATGACCTTCATTTAGTTCCTTGAATTACCTTACATATATGCATGAGCAATGAATTTATGAAAATATCTACATCATAAAAGGAATTTACTTTTAATTCGATGCCCGAGAAAAAATTTACAGATATTATTTGGAAAAAAAAAATGTTACTCTTTTTTGACACATTTTCTTTATTCATTGTTATCGTTCAGATGACTCACTTCTCTTAAAACAAGCATGTATTTTTAAAAATATAGAAAATATATATTTTCCAAAAATGATTGTTATTAGGTGCTTTTTCAATCAAATACTTTCAAAAAGTTCATCTGGTGCTCCTAAATTTTAGATTATTCATAAAACCTCCGTTTGAGGTTCCAAAGTACCTTTCTAGTAAATTTTCAACATTGCTATACAGTTATTGACAGCAATGGTTTCCTCCGTCATTATTTTACAGTTTTTCTTTTCTTCTGGTAGTGCAGAGTAACATATTTCCTTAATTTCCATTCTAGAAGTTCTTTCATGATCTATTTTTAGATAATTTACTGCACTTCCTTTTTGTCCATCACACGCAGTCTGTGAAAATGTGCACAAATCTTTTTTCAAAAATAAAATAATAATAATGACTGATTAAATTGCAGTAGTATCTATACGAGTATAAATAAAAGAAATTTTGTTAAATTTATTTTCAATGGATACTTTTTATAAGAAGTTAATAGTCTCTTTATTGTTATCTGCTTTTTGGATCTGTTTTACCCATTTTATTAACAATATCAAATACGTTTTTCTCATTTCTAATTTTCTATTCTAAGTTGCTTTTGAATTCAGTATTTCAATGAGTTTAGTGTGTGCTTTAATTCTGTGTGTATTCCATTTTTCCTTTTTCTAAACTCTATTTTGATTTCCAAGAATTTCACCGAATGCATGTTTTTCGACTGAATTTGGTTTTAATCGTGTCGCGGTTATCATTCACTCGAATTTGAAAACCAAGTTCAGATTAAAAAGATTTTTCTCTCATCCAATATTTTTGGTAGTTTCTTCCCAGAATACATTTCAAAAAATTCATTTAGTCTTTCTATAAGCTTTTTCATGATAAGGAAAAAAATATTTATCTTTCGATGAATTTTTAGTAACTTTTTTTGTAAATCGTCTTTTGATCACTGTAATGTATTTGAAAATGCTATTTTTAGATCTGTTTCTTTTTCTAGTATAATGAATATATTTTGTTAGTTTTTTGTTTGAAAAAAACTAAGTATGGTGCAATCGTTTATAAAATTAAATGAAAAAAAAATCATTTAACTCGGCAAGGTTTTGTCACCAAGTTACTTTTCCGTCTTTAATATCTGCTTTATCCATCATTTTAAAAAAATATAGGAGGTTTGTTGTGAATATCCAATGCAAAGCTTTTTTTTTTCTGTACAAAAATTGTTTTCCACAAAATGGCATTATCAGATTTTGGGTATTTTTATTATTATCGAACATTTTTTTTAATATTTTTTTTCAGTAACTTAATTCATGTGGTTTTTCCATTTAAGATACTAATTTAAAAATCTTTAATCCTTTTTTATTTTTCATGACATAAACGCATGCACTTTTACATTTGATCCATTTATTCTTAATTATAAAGAGAGTGTTGAAATAGTAAACAATTATAAAATATCATCTTCGCTATGTTCATTTGTTAGAAAAAATACATATTTTTATGCAATATCAGTGAAATATAATATATAATTTTGAGAATATATATATGAAATATTATATACACAGGTAATTAATTTATAACTTAAACTGCGCAATCTATTCTTAATTTTTCAAAGTATAATTAAATAAGTTATTTAATTATTGCTATTGTTTTTATAAGATAATCAACAATTACATTTAGTTCCAGTACTTATTTCATTAACTGCTCAGCATTTAAAATTTTTCAAAACAGTCTAAACAAATTTCAGGTCATTTATTAGAATTTAGAATTCTTGATAGGATATTAAAAATGATTTCGAATCCATCGAAATCTGTATTTACCTCTCTACTGCTATATTTTGTACAACTTCTTGATTGATCTAGCTTCAGGTTTTTATTTTTCATAACATTATACAATATTTAATCACTATTTAATATTATTTGGCAAAAAATAGATAAAATAACTTATGAAACAACCTAATTAAGAATAATTTCATAACTTTTAGAGAGATTCATCAGTTATATTAGCAAACGAATTCTTCTAAATTAATTTTTCACGTTATAACTCCAGCTACAAATTCAGTTACAGTTTTTTTCTTGAATTCGTTGAAACTAATATCGTCTGCGTGTTATTAAAATTAGTGTTGCTGGAATACATGATAATATTTATAAAATATTCGAAATATTCCCGCGGAACCATTTTTCTATTAAACATTATTTTCGAATAATTCTACATAAAACTTATTTTTTACTCAGCTGATAACAAGAATTTCGGTATATATTTCTTTTATTTTTTAACTTCTTGATCTGCGGAGTTACAAGTCTGTGTATTTAATTTGCATATATATTAGAATTTTGATATTACCGAGAAGATCAATAATTTGAACACAAGTTGTTTCACCTAAGATGGTTGTTAAAATTAATAACAGCAGTGTAGCAGAAATTAATTCTGCAAATACAGATTTCGATATTTGTAGAAATATTAATTTATTCACTTCAGTTGTGCGGGCAATGTTTTATTTTGTTGGTTAATGTCCTTGGAAAGAGTCTTATATTTATATTTGATTTTAATATTCAGAAAAAAATTATAAAATTACTTGGGCTTGAAAATATTCGTAAAAATTTTCACAAAAAAAGAAAAAAAAATCGTAGCTTCATCTAACAAATAAGTAATTTGATACCTCACCAAAATTTTCTTATAAAAGTTTTATGCCTTAAAATTTTGAAAAAAAATATTTATCTCTTTTTTTTGTATTATGCTGTTATTTCTGTTAAATTAAAATTATTTAATAGATTCTTTACCGATTCAATACATTTTGTTCCTTAAAATTCTTTACATAAATTTAGTTTGAATTTATCAGCACAAAATTTAATGGTGTAAATTTCCATCTGTAGTTTAAATCATTTACATAATTTCTTAGTAAAAAACTAGCTGCATGGCCCGGCGTTGCAAGGGCTTTTTCAAGCGTATAGCTTTATTCCTTGGACAATTCTCCTTTTTCTCTCACTGTCAAGACTACCTGGTGTGTGTGTGATTTCTATTTCCATTAAAATTTTCCTTTTGAAGTTTGTTCCACGTCTTTGTTCCATGGGACGGGTCTGTTTTCTCCCTGCTTGCCTGGTGTTGCACGCGCTTTTTTCGCGGGTACAACTTAATCCCCATGGAAATTTTCCCTTTTTCTCTGTATGCCAGCACTTCTGTGTGTGTATGAGAGAGTGATTTCTATGTTTGTGTCATTTAAACCCATTTTTCCGAAATTTATTCCACTTCTTCTCTTTGTCAGACAGGTTTCTTTGCCCTCCGTTCAGCCCAGCGCTGTACGGGCTTTTTCAAGTATAAAAATTCCTTTTTTTCCCCGAGGTATAATGTCTTTTATTTCAAATTTCGATTTATTTCGATTAAAAATTTACAAAGCTAATCCAGTTTTGTTCTCAAGAAACCAATGTACGAATTTATTAATAACTAAATAATTTAGTAATAAATAATTAAAAACAATACAGCTTTAATTTTAAAAAAGTAATAATTTATATCCATTTTCGTTAAATAATGAATCTAAAAATGTCTACCGTTAGCTATGAAACGACTGTTTTTATATGGATGTTTGATTATTCGATTAAATATATGTAACTATGAAAAAAGAAGTATGGGGAAAAGCCTAAAAATTTGTTTATATTCTTTGTATAAAAAAAGATTTAAAAAGAAAACAGTACTATTTAATAAAAACATGGCAGCATTTTCCTATATTTTAAGGTTTTTCATTAAATTATTTCTCTAAAAGAAAACTATGAGTTGCGAGGAATTATAAAAGTCTAAGATCGTATTAATTATTTTATACAGGAAATAATAAATACTTTCTTAAAAAAAAAATTCAAACTAATAATTGGATTTGAAAAATTACTGGAAAATTCGTTGTTTTCACTCATTATAAAAGAAAAAAGCATTTCAAAAGAAAAAACCTTTTAACTGACAGAAAAATATTTTATCTGCTTACTTATTCTCCGAATGTTTTTTTTACGCGCATGCGCTATAAACACCCAAACTCGTGAGTTCTGCAGTAGCTTTAACACAATTGACTATTACTGGCATTTGGCGATTTTTGCAATTCTTTCGTTGTATTTTTGCTGCTCCCCAAAACGGAAAATATATGTTCTTTAAAAATAGTTTTATGTATAAAAAAAGCAAATTTTTTTTAATTACAAAATTTCATAATTTTTTTGAAGTTTCATAATATTTCGCTTCAACTTAATTTGGCAGCATTGAAAAAAGTAATATATATATATATATATATATATATATATACCAGGGATCTTTCAGGAATTAGTAAATATCCATAGGAATTCGTGAAGTTGTACCAAATGGGATTTTAAATAATATATTTCAAGCTAATCACATGTTGAAAACATTTATTCTTTTAATCAGTGAAAGTGAAGTCAAAGCAGCAACGTCATAAAGTTTCATTTTGGCTGAAAAAAAAATTTTGATGCTCAATTTTTTTATTGTTGTAACAATAGCAGTGTTATAAAAATGCAAATAAATCAAAGTTTGTGCCCGAAACCGGTTTCTTAACGTTTTTAATTAATATTTTTTTAACTAATTGTGCAATATCGGAGTATAAATAATCAAAACGGGGCTTCCTCGGATCATTCCCAATCTTTTGGTACCTTCGGCAAGTTTCTGAGTCGTGCGGTTCGAGAGATGATAGACACACATGGATAGATAGATATGTTTGTTTACCTACAGATTTTAATAGTGTAGATAGATAATTATATTTCTCATTTGTCTTTTTAACTTCAAATTTATGTTGTAATGTATATGATGCTTCATTAATTTAAGAACAGTTTTTTACAAAAAGAACAAGTTGATAGTAAATTATTCAAAATGTAAAAATGATTTTTCTGAAAATTTTTTTTAATAAATCGTATTTAAAAAAAATCACAAGAAACCAAAATAGGTAAAGCCAAGATGCTGAAAATAGAATGCTGAGGGATTTTAACCTAGAATCAAAGTAATTTAAGCATGAAAAAATAAGAAGTTTATTAAAAATATATGTTTTTAAGAAAAATGGATTTCATGTATGTAATGTTGAAAAAATATTTAACTTACGATACAAATCTAACAAGGGGAGGGCACGACTAAAGAAATTCATTTGGGGACCAGTAAGCAGGTGTTCTATCAGCCACGCTAATGAGTCGATGGAGGAAAATAAACTTAATTTCATAAAAGGTAAGCATGAATTTCGAAGGCCATTTTCTCCGAATTGACTGGTCATTCGGCGGAATTACATTGAGAATTGAACACTCTAAAGGAGTACTACTATTACCCCAAGTCTCGTCCCAAAATGAATTTTCTTAGTCGTGCCCTCCCCTTGTAAGCTTGAATTTTTAAGACAAATCTCAAAATTATACCGTTAAACTGATATGCTTTTTGAAAATATTTCCAAAGAAGTAACTATAAATTTTATAATTAAGTAAGAATAATAATTGATCTAATTCCTTAAAAAAATTAAACATATCGGATATGACTCTGAAAATAGTCACGCAGTTAGTAAAAAATATATGTTTTTCATATCTACTGCTGGAGAAATTAGTAGATAGCTCACTTTTGTTCAAACAAGTTCGGTTAATTTATGTTGAATGTGACTGTATTTCTAATAGTTTTAAAAGCATAATCGTATTTCAATACAAAATTTGCTTTAATAATACAATTTCATTCAATACAACTGCATAGAACTATATCTATATAGAAGTAAATGTGGTATTTAGAATGATATGTATGTACTTATTCCATAGTAAAAGCTGTAATGCTAAGTGTATAAAAACAGTAATAAATTGAAGCAAAATAAATATAGTTGTTTATGGTATAGTGAAAAAATGAAAAAATTTCGAAGTATAAAAGACGACTCTGGTAATGTATTGATCCAGTTTAAAAATAAATTATCGATGAAAAAAGTGAATAAAAAGATACAATAGGGAAATAAGTTGCAAATGTGGTAATTTAAAAAAAATATATATATATTAGTAAAAGGGTTTATGATATACATTGAATTAATTTAAAATTATTAAGCTTTTTGAAACCAATTCAGAATAAAAAATGAACGAAATTATAGCTAAGAACATAACGAAAAAAATTAAAATCTAAAATTCACGAAGAAAAACACGCACACAGTTAACATAGAAAGTTTTATTGCATAATTCAATGGCTTGATAGAACAAAAATTTTAATGTTCTTCTATGGGGTTAAAGAAAGTCAGATTGGTTACAAAACATTGACAACTTTCTCAGATATTATTCAGATAGAGCTCACACTCTCAATGTCAACCAATTCAGAAGGCAAATTTAGCGTTTACCTGAGGGGTCAAATATGCCAGACCTTGAGCAACAGCAGCTGGTGGTGGAACTTCAACAACGAAGGCTGCACTAGCAGCTCCATTGGATGTTAATCCAGGCTCATTGCTTTGGATTGTAGCTCTGTATCCATCAACATCAGCTACGTATTCTACTCTTCTGTACATTCCAATGGGATCAACGAATCCATAGCTGCCTTTTACTGCACCAGTGGCATCCGAAGATTCATGACGATGTTGTTTGGTTCCCATTTTATCCAGAGATTCATATCCAAACTCATATGGTTGAGAGGCCTGAGTTGGAAGTACTTGTCGAATAGGAACAGCTGAAACGTATTGCTGTTGCAATGGAGCTGTAGGTATAAAGGCAGATACTGTTGCCAAAATACCAAAGGTAATGAAAGAAAAAGGCAAGGAAACCATTCTGAAGGCCGGGAACTTTTGAAAAGGAAAAAAAAGTAGATAGAGCAATGTTAGTAGAAGAGTGGATGAAGTTTTAAGTTGGTTGTCTTTTATATGCCAACTATTTGAGTCAAAGATTCGTCGAGCATGAAGAACGGAAACGTAAAATGTGACGAAGAATGCTTTCCTAAATTCAGACAAAATAAATTGAGATATTGTAAGTAGAAGGGTGGAGAAATTTAGTATATTTTATACGGTCTGGAAAGAAATTTCAAATGACCTCAGACCAACGATGATAAACGAGACGATATTCGAATACTTTGCCTTTTTAAAATCGTTCATTATCTGTTATGGAAAAAAGAATTCCGAGCTGTTCTTTTTATCTGTTACACGAATTTCATTTATAATGTCAGCTTTTAGTTTTCTCAACATATACATTTCGATTAATAGGCATGAAACTAAATTATTTGTTATTATGTGAAGTGTTTTTTCTTAAAAATAAAAATGGGAAAAATTTGCAAGTAGACGCAGGAAACTAAATTCAATGTTAATCTGTTTTGCATTCAAAGAGTATAAAGGCCTATAATATTAGAGAAAATAAAGAACCTCAACAAAGAGAGAAAGCTTGTTTTTTCCTCAATGTATTTAAAAAACGAAAAAGAGATAAAAACAGGTAACTTTAATCTTTTACATATAACGATCTTTTCATCTCAATCAAGCAGCAAATATTCTACTGATATCAGCACTTGAATTCAAATTAAATTAGGTTTATATGAGGAAACCACACACAGATACTTTTAACCCATCCTTTTTGCAAATCAACACTTTCATTGTTTTTTAAGTTTATGTATATATTAAATTACCAATAACTGTAAATAAACTTGTTTTCATTGGCATTAAAGCAATGCATTCATACAAATTAATCACATCATGAGTTAAGAAGCAAGCGTAAAGTTATTTGATTGACCCTCTATAATTTACTTCGCAGTATTGATTAGTTGGAGCTGAGTTGTTCGGTTGTACTCAGTTAATTTGAAATTAATTACTGAGCTACTCTAACATAATTAGGTCGTTCAGAAAGGTAGTTCGCACCATTATATCTATTCATATCAACATTTCTGAACGTAAATATTTAGTAGAGATTTTGTTAATTATTTTTTGACAAGTTGGTGAATTAAGGGCAGTTATTAATTTAATTTCCCGTGCTGTTAGATTTGCTGCTCACAACTTTGAGCAAATAATGATATCTGAAATTTACCATTCTATTAATATATTCTTTTACCGAATCTTGCACACTTATTATGTTGCAAAGATCGCTTTTTTTATATCAATTCAGAAGAAATAGTGACTAGAAGTCATGTTAATCACGTACATGAATTTACGATGATTCTTTAGAGAGATGGCACATTACGAAAAATCTTGAAAGTTTTAAAATAAAAGCTGTTTACTGTTTTTTTTTTTACGTCAATCGTTTTTTTGCTGACTTAATGTATTCTTATAACAATATTTTACTTTATACATACACATATATTTGATAAACATATTTAAATATTTTAAGCACTGTGACGTGTTCGCTTCACTCACCTGAAAAATCAGCTTCTTTTTGTGGGTAGAATAACACCGTTCCAAATATAGTATGATATTTCGTTTGTTAAGTTTAAATTCACTAAGAACAGATTTTATAGATACCAACTCCCAAGGAGGGCTATGAGACATTGATATAAATCAAATGATTTAATATACAACGGAAAGTATATTCTAGTTGCAATTATGCAATTCGAGAAGCTGGAATTTTTACAATTTCTCTTTAAGAACTAAAACAATTTAAAATCTACAAATTTCTTTTATCGACTCCATCTCTTCAAATGTTTTTATTCATTTTGCACTTTTCTTTTAATGTATGCGCATAAAACAACGAGGAATCGAAAATACACTCTGTCACAAAAAATACATACATCCAGAAGAAAACGAGCTACTATCATGAAACTTAATTTGTATGCAGTGTATGAGGATTTTAGAAAATGATTACAAATTCAGATGAACAGATTGTTTTATTAAGAAGATATGGCGTTAAAATGTTGCAAATCAAAAGGTTGTAAATCCACCTCTGGCAGAGCTATACAAGCAAAAACACGGCTTTGTACTGGATCAGTGAGTTCAAATATGACCTTTTGCAGAACATCATGCCATAATCTTTGCAACTGAGCTGTTAATTCACCAGTCTTGCGTGACAGCTGCATTTACTTCCAAACAAATCCTATACCTGCTCTATTGAAGTAATTTTGGGTGGCCTGACACAGCCTTGTGTGTGTGGGGAGTATGTTACATCCTTAAAGACATTGTTGGGAAAGCCATGCAGTATGTGGACGAGTGTTGTATTTGCTGATAAATGGTACCCTGGTGACTTGATAGTATAAGAAGTACTACTGGCGTTAATATCAAGTCCACGAAACTGCGTGCCGCCATTGAAAGACGACTAGTGGTGATCACCTGTCTCAACAAGTCACTCTTCACACTACCATACCACATGTAATCACCGTACGTCTCTCGACTACTAATACCGGAACCAGCTGGTGGTCTGGTCGCCTCTGTACGCGTATGGGTTGGTCATCCTCATTGAGAATGAATCGGGATTCATTGCTAAAGATCACTCGCCTCCAGTCGGTTATTCTTATCTCATTGGCGTCAAAACTTTATTCATTTGTATAGCTTACTGAACTACATTCCTGCCAAGTTTCGTGATAGTAACTTAATTTCTTCTGGGTGGATATATATTTTTTTTGTGACAGAGTGTATAACTGAAAGCAATTTAATCAATATAAAAAATCATACTTACAAAAATAAGTATACTTAAATTTCAGTGCATCTTATTAGCTGTAATATTGTACTTAAGCATTAGAAACAGAATTTATATCTTTTCTGTAGTTAAATCAATCTAAACCTGTTTTAAGAATATTATGTTAAATAGAGTTTTCTAATAAAAGTTACAAAATCAGAATTTCCTCTGTACTAGTATTCTTTCATTAAATAAAAGGTAAATAGCTGCATTAAAATGAAAACAATTTTTTTGATGAAATATAGAAATTAATTTTCATTTTTCTAAAATGTAAGGTACATGAAGTGTAAATATTTCATGAGGGTCTGAAAAAAAAGCAGGGAAAAGGAAAGAATTATTTCTCTAGTAAGGTTTTATTTTTATGAAAAAGTAAATTAAATTTTACTAAGAGAGAGTTATATATATATATATATATATATTCTTACTAATTAAGTCGTGTATAACGTTATTCATGTATTTAAGGATAAGAATAACTTTTGTAACAATTAAAAAGGTTTATTTTTTCTTGCAAAACCACACTGATACACACCCCTCCCCCCTATATATATATATATATATATATACAAATCATATAATGTGATAAAATATTCTGAAATATTTAAGAAACACATGGATTTATTCCCGGTGAGAAATGTGTTGGTAAAGTGAGCGTTCAGGTATAATAAAAAAATTGGTAGATCAATTTTTAACTAACAGTATTAAGGAATTGGTGGATCAAAAAGAATGTAGATGCAATGATTACAGGAAATAGGCGGACGAATATCATGGACACGAAGTAACAGGCAACCTAGAAATAGTTCAAGATCAGAAATTAAGAGAAATTTTGTGCAAAGGCACTGGTTATCGACTAACTATTTCAACTAGCAATTTAAATGTGAGAAAACAGCTATCAGAAGATATTAATGAATTTATTCTAAAGGTTGCAATTAAATATATAATTTACCTACTCAGGCCTTTAAGGAATATGGTTTTCATGTCCTCAGGGACTTAATGAATTTTAATTTTAAACAAAAAAGGATGTTTCTTATAGAGAAATTAAAAGACCAATAGAAAACTTACAAAAACACTTTGTGATAGTCTATGTTGATAAAGTCCCAGGAAATTATGCAATAATGTGTAAATATTACTATAGTAAATTAATAAATGATCATATAAAAAAACAACAATGCATATGAAGTAAGTAAATTTAGTATGAAAGAAATTAACAACAGATTATTGGAATTTTGTAAACAATTAAATATTTCTAGCAATAAAATTAAATATCCCCATATATTTTTGACTCCTAAATTTCATAAAAATCCAGTCAAACTCTGCAGTGTAACAAATGGGCTCAATACTTATATATCCATATCGGGAAGAATTTTACAGACCATATTACAAGATACAATAGACAAATTTAAAGATACTTGTATTATAAAAAACAGCCATAATGTAATAAAGAAGGTTGAGCAACAAGATGTATTTTAAGGGCATGGATTTGATTTCGAAGATTTATTTAACTCCATCAAAATAGAAGATATAATTCGGGTACTTTCAGATGCATATGAGAAATATGGTTTGAATGATTACATTAGTTTTGAAAAGTTCAATACACTAATTCGTTTTGTAATACAGGAGAACTTTATTATTTTTGATAACAAACTCTACAAACAAATCAAAGGATTGCCTCAGGGTGGCCCAGCCAGTAATAGTCTCGCTAACTTGTATTTACACTACTATGAATCAAAAATCGAAGAAATGAACCATCTTGCCTCTTATTAAGATACATAGATGATTTAATTGTTATAGGTCTCGACAGGGAATTTAAACCTAGCATTAATTTTTATCCGGAATACCTAAAATTAATACCGACAAATTTTAACTCGAGCAAAGTTGAATTTTTAGATTTAGATTTAAATATTATTGACAACAAATTACACAGCAATATCTATGATAAAAGGGAAGCATTTAGCTTCAATGTCATAAAAATACCGAACTTCAATAGCTGTTTGCATATATCAATATTCAGAAAAATAATTTTAAATTTTTTTATGAGAAATAATAATTTAACTACACACAATATTGATAAATTCAGGAACATTCAGAAATTTATATTTTGTTGCATACAGAATGATTATCCCATCAACTTTTCTTGAGAAAATACATAGATCAAAAATATATCTTAAAAATATTTTTAAACTCATAAATGCACAAATCCACCACACAACATTAGGCCCACAAAGTCAACTTGTTAGTGGTCCATCTGTGAAGAATATGTGCATTCCACACACAGGATACATTTTAATACACACATAGACCAATATTTTCATGACAAACTTTAAAATTATTTATGAACAATTAAACGTTTATGACCAACCAAGCAACTTTTTTGCATGCAATCTGATTTGCATCTAATGCCAAATAGTTACACTCTAGTGTGAGATTATGAATCATTTGGATTGACATTGCATTAGTGGGTGTTGTGAGCAAAATATAGGAGTGGTAATTGTTGTATTAAATATGAGAGAAAAATCGTTAAAAAATTGTGAATTGAATTATTGATAGGATGCTCTTGGGTGAGTTTTTAATGATTTACGCTATTCATTTGTGAACATACTGGGTTTTTAATTTGAACTTTCGGATTTTAGACATTTTTTCTACCTATATAGCTATTTTAAAGATGGGTGCGCCATTTTTGGTGTTCGATGGTTCACTTATATTATGCACTTAATTGTTTTAGAATTTTAATATTTTAATGTTATAATATCTTCCAGAATGCGGTGATGAATAGTTTAATTTTTCAAGTTTAATGGTTTAATTTTAACTTTTTAATTTTTAAATTTTTGAGAATTGGATATTTTCCGATCAACTTGTTGCAATAGGGGAAGATTGGCGCCATCAAACTAGTTTAACCCCAGTTATCGGTCCTAAGTCCGAGGTTGCACTTAGATATTTTATAAATTTGTATCTTATAATTTTTTAATTTTGTTTGAAAACGTTGGAATTTTATCTTCTATATTTGCCATTGATATTTTGAAATGGGATTTAATGTTATAAGACTCATATAATTTCAATTTTTTAAATGATTATTAAATTGTGATTGAATTATATATATTTAAATATATATATCTATATATCTATATCTATCTATCT
>BMAV01022557.1:63773-78752 GCA_019973955.1 Trichonephila inaurata madagascariensis
TATATCAATCAGATTAATCCATCAGTATTTTTTATTTTATATTAGTATTAGTTCGGAGGATAGTTGAGAATTGTTGATTATTCAACGATGGTTCAAAAACAAACAATCAGTTCCAAAATGCTATAAATATTTATAACCACAATAACGCAAAAAATATATGCATAAAAATAACAATTCTTCGCGAAATCTTAAAAAGAATGGCAGGAATGCGTTTGTGTGAAATATTCAAAAATAACTTTTATAATTGATTTAATTTGGGTGCTTCAAAAGTGTTTTGAAGAGAGATTCATGCTTATAGTTATCCATTTGGATTTCACATGTGTGATTTAAAAATGTTTTGAAAAGTAAAAAATGTAATGGAAAATCTCTTACACATAATAAGCAATAAGAAATGTTTTAAGTAAAAAATAATATTTTGAGAATCTCCTAGAAAAATGTGCCTCATATCGTATACATTATTTATTACATTTTGTCAAAATTACTTTATTGCCATGGATTTTGTTGCATCAATTTTAACCAATGAAATTTTTCAAAATGTTCTTAGTGTGGACGATTGCCAAAGAAGTGCACGCAAACTGACATATTCGTTTGAAATTTAACTAGTTTATCTAAATATAAGTAATAAAGATAAAATTCTTTAAATTGAATTCGAAAATATATGTTTTCCCCTATTGTCCGAGGATTAATTTAAAGTTGTAAAAAAAAATATCATTCTTGAAATCCTCACGAGGCTTTTGTATAAAATTTAGTAATAACATTTTATCGTTGTAAATATAAATAAATTTATCTTAATTTGAAATAGTTTAATATATTAAAAAAGTAAAATAGGGAGAATAAACTTGTATTTTACCTTGAGAAATATTAGTTTTGGGAGTAGTCTTGTTATTGACCTAATTTGGCTCTAGTGAGTGAATATTAATGTCGCATAAATGGGAATTGATTTCATATTTTGCCATATGTAACAACAAACACAGATATCAATTATATCCAACACAAAAGTACATATATAATATACTTAAGGTATCCGACTACGTTCGGAACCGTGATTTTGAAAATGCGCATAAATGGATAATTTTCATGATATCTAGTGTCACTTAAATTAGAATACATGTATAAATATGTTTTAAGGACATTTTGGCAAAAAAAATTTATTTAAATACAATATTTTAGCAAAAAGTTAACTTAGAATAACCTTTTTTTCAAAATGTTCTCCTTTTGTGAAAAGGGCTTCTATTATAATAATATTTTGCCTGTATATAGCTCAGACCTCTTTACAGAGGCTCAACTAGAATTTTTGAAATATGTAACTTAGAAGTGGGTTTATCCATATTTTACGACAACAGAATGGATCAATTTTAAGAAAAAAATGCCGATAATTATTTCAATGGGTGGTAACTCTGAAAATAATGTGAATTTTTCAAAAATTCTAGTTGAGCCTATGTAGAGAGGTCTGAGCATCATACAGGCAAAATATTATTATAATAGACGCATTTTTCACAAAAGGAGAACATTTTGAAGAAAGATTATTCTAAGTTAATGTTTTGCCAAAATATTGTATTTAAATAATTTTTTTTTGACAAGGTGTCCTTAAAACAATTTTATACATGTATTTTAATCTGTTACACTAAATATCATGAAAATTATCCATTTATGCGCTTTTTTGAAATCACGGTTCCGAACGTAGTCGGATACCTTAACAACGCAGAGAATAATACTGCTTTCCGTTCAAAGCTAAGGGAAATTTATTGCATTCACTGTAGACCTTGCGATAATGCATGAAAAAAAAGTGACGACTCTTTTATACTGACATATTTTGAATAAGTTACTGTATGTGTAATGACAAGATTCTGTTCCTATTTAAATATGCACAGATGGCACTACCTGCGATCGGCTCGACTTCCACTACCCGGCACTTGACCTTGCATGTATTTTATGTGCTTATCTATATGGCTCTACTCTAAAATTATCAATTTTTACTCAGTCTTTTAATGAGTTAAAATCAATTCTAAAACCTATATCTAAACTTCAGCGTCGTCCACGCATCCCCAAATTAATTTTAATTTTCCGCAGACCCCTTCAGCAGTCACAAGGACTACTTCGTGAATCAATGATTTAAAATATTATAAATGAGATATCACTTAAAGTAATTAAGATTTTACTTATAAAATATGTAATTTGAATGTATTAGAAATTTGAATGAGGATATATAATTTTCATATTAATTATTTCTTCTAAATTTACAGATTTAAATCCTGAAGTAGAAAATTCGGACTAACCACACACAACTTCATTAAATATTCGCAAAACACGATAAATCCAGAAGAGCTGCTTACAATGCAAACATCTTCAGTAAAAGTCCTTTTAAGAAAAAAACAACAACTTTTTACTCCCGGAAGATGTAGTGCTTTTTGAGTTTGTCCAAAGTCATTAGCATGATAAAGTCACAGATGTAATCAATCTTACTCAAAAGGTTTGAGAGCGAAGTTAAACCAAAATTGTGATAGATGATTTCAGAGGAGAAAAATAACTGGCTCTAATATGGTAGACAGGGTATTTTGCAACTGTTATTTCAAGGGGATGAGCTTCTTTTCTTTTCTATTCTCTTACTTTTATCGGTTTAAATAGCTCTTGAAAGGCTTTATGATAAGTATTTGACAGCTTACAGTAAAGCCTTTAAAGTATCAGAAGTGACAAGTCACTTTCCGTACTTTTAATAATTCTTATTATTTAATTTTTCGCTTTTAATCTATAACATATGTAAATCATTGAACGAAAAATTACCAGCTGGTGACAGCTATGTGATTAAGTTGGTTTGTGTCCATGTAAAAAATGGTCTTAAATATGCTCGACCATTTTCAGTGTACCTAAAATATTTTTAAAATACCTGAAGTAAGACTGCAAAATAATGGAAATTGATGTTTGTAAAAATATTCCGCATTATTTAATGTGTTGAATATATTATTTTATTAAAAATGTTCATATTTGATTTTTAAATATTTAAGCTATGATGAATTAGTCTTTTCAAGTTGAATAATTCACTAAAATCAAAAGATAAAATTTTCTTTGTAAATTTTTAAGGTATCCGACTACATTCGGAACCGTGATTTTAAAAAAGCGCATAAATAGATAATTTCCATGATATTTAGTGTCACTTAGATTAGAATACATGTATAAAATTGTTTTAAGGACATTTTGACAAAAAAAAATATTTAAATACAATATTTTGGCAAAAAAAATTTATTTAAATACAATATTTTGGCAAAAAAATTTATTTAAATACAATATTTTGGAAAAAATTAACTTAGAATAACTTTTTTTCAGAATATTCTCCTTTTATGAAAAATGCTTCTAAAAAAATAATATTTAGAGAGAGAGAGTTTATATAAAGTAAAGACTTCTCCAGAGAGTCTGAACTAATATTATTGAAAAATTCACATTATTTTCAGAGTTACAACCGATTGAAATAATTATTGGCGTTTTTTTCCTTAACATTTATCCCCTATGTTGTTGTAAAACTGGGATAATCCCAATTCTAAGTTATGTATTTCAAAAATTCTAGCCTCTGTACATAGGTCTGAGCTATATATAGGCAAAATATTATTATAATAGAGGCATTTTTCACAAAAGGAGAATAGTTTAAAAATTGGTCATTCTAAGTTCATTTTTTATCAAAATATTGTACTTAAATCATTTTTTACTGTAATAATATTCTTAAGACAATTTTATATACATTTTCTAATACAAGTGACACTAAATATCATAAATATTATCCATTTATACGCTTCTGCAAAATCATGGTTCCAAACGTAGTCGGATACCTTAAAATAATGTATAGTAAATTAAGCGGAGAAAGATCTCTAGTATTTTAAAATATTTACTACGATAAATTTCGCTTTCATCGAGTTTTATTAATAAAAATCCCTTTTATAAAATAGCAAGACCTTTCAGTGTCAACCTTTAGAAGCCTGATTTTTGAAATTAAATTAAAAAAATATATATATCAATGTGTATTTATTGCAATATGCAGATTTTGGAGAAAATAATAAAACAAATCACAATACATATTTTATATATTTATTTCGAAAAAATATCTAAAAATAATAATAAAAAAATAACAAGAAATTATTCAGGCAAAACATATAGGCCTTTGCTAAGAAAAAAATTATATTACAGTAAAAATAATATACTCACCTACCTCAAAAGTATTTTTTACTTTTTGGAAAAAAGGAGTATGCCAAAGATTTATCACGTAAAATTCTTTCTAAAAATATGTCCCTCGTCCAATACTGCTGGAAAACAAAATGTCACATTATTTGAACAACTTTGACAGCTGATGCTCATTTTTTTAAACTTTTCTTCAAAAGAGCATAATGCAATGGTAACATACATTCAGCCAAGTATTAAAAACAATTCAATTGCAAGTGCTCCATTCTATTTAAAAGTCTAGTATCAAATTTGAAACATGCATTTAAAGGTTATTTTTTTAAGTAATTATAAAATATTGCGAATACTAAATCTTCAGTTAGGTACGCTTAAAAATGGAATATAATATGAGGGTTGCCCAAATGAAAAATGGACAAAAGCAATTACGTCAGAATGATAGCAACTGTACAGGGTGATCCCAAATTCAGGGTACAAACTTTAAGGGTAGGTACCTTGCATTCTAACAATCATTTACAAAAACAAAAAGTAAGAGGTGAAAAGAAAGACAAAGTGCTTATAGAAAGCATCGTTGACGAGTACAATGTTTACAATAACTGTTCATAACTGTTCAGCACATGAGCTATGAAGTCCAGCTGCAGTGCATATTGTTGTACCATTCACTGGTAGTCGGAGAAGATAGTTTGCCGGATTCAAAGCTTGTACTCTCTGAAAATGAAAGAAGTGTAAGCGATTTTCGTTTAACATTCTACAAATGATCTGTCGACTCAGATTTTCGTGAATAGCAACAGGTCTTGTATTTGATTTGGGTCTATCAGCTCCAACGTTAAAGATTTTTTCCAGGCTTGGAATGCGTACAGCTCTTCGTTGACCAGCATCGTGTCTGGTAACGTCAAACGAACGTGTTTCACGATGCTGACGATGTAACCACTAAACAATTATGTGATCCGTTATTCCTCGATCAGGAAACTGCGCGTGATACATTCGTAGCGCAACTCTGCCGTTACCGTTTGTATGGCCATACTTGTAATGCATATCTGCATTTCCGGAATATTTAAAATCTCCCGTCATAGACATCAGCACGATTTAGAATTATACTTTCCCCGACTGAAATGCATCATGCTGAATGGCAGCTAGACAGGCCCCCTTACCAACAACGCAACCAACCGATAACTCCATTTCTCTTTTCTTTTATTTCCCCTGTTTATGCTCATGCATTCCTATACAATAAATGACTGTTACAATGTCTGTATCTAACATTATAGTTTGTACCAAGAATTCGGGACCACCCTGTAGAAGAGCTACCGAATAGGGGTAGGGGTAGGGAACATATAAGTGTTTAAAAGTGAAACCTATTAGCGTTAGAGGAAATTGACCGAAAGCAAAATCCTGCTATACACGGATGCACCCAGATTGGCAAAATGCACGGTAATACGGTTTCTGTTTGCAGAAGGTGAGATTACTGTGGACTATCGATGAAGGGTGATAATCTATATTTAGATCTGTTTATCTTTAGATCGAATGGCTGAGAACAATTGGTGTAAAAGTTTAAGTGAAGATCTGGGAATGATATCGGATCTCCATGGAAATGTATGCATACATCTCCCAGACCTAGAAACCAGGCAAATTTAAAAAAAATTCCTTTGCAAAATGTTGGAACACCCACTGTACAGTCCGAATTAGTCACCCGGTGCCTTCTATACTATTAAGGCAGCATTACGTTTCCATTCGAATGACGAAGGGTATGAAGATGGGCAGAACGTCATGAAGAAACAAACCACTATTCTTTTTACAGAGAATGTATAGATTTACTACCGAAACGATGGAATCTGTGTCACAAATTGCATGGTGATATCTTTTGATTTCCAATAAGTACATTCTGTTTATTTAACTTGTCCATTTTTATAATTTGGGCATTCCTTACATTTTTAAACAGTATATATAATAAACTAAATTCAATAGTTTAAATTTCTTTGATTTCTAATCTGCCTTATAGTCTGTAGTCTAAACAAGAATTTTGTTACCATTAGCAGTTCGCAAATTTGAATACGAGATGGAAAATATATAAAGAAAGAAGGGTAATAAATGAGTTTGAAATATAAAAATTCTTTTTGTCAAGAGTTGACTGATTAATAAAGAAATAAAAGAATTTGACAATGTACTCACATGGGTAATGTAAATAACATAAAAAAATAATACTATATTTTTTGCACTCAGTAAAAAAAAATCATATTCTTCTCATTTTTGTAGAAAAAAACTTCACAACAAATATATTTAATTAAGAGCAACCAAAACATGCTCGAAAGAGTAAAATACCAAAATTAAGATTTTGTTTATGGGACATACATCCTTAAAAATTTCCAAAAGAGCTTAGATTTTTTTGTGATCTTAATCAAGATATTTTAAACATTCTGTAAGAATACAAAATTAATGTTTTAGTTACAATTTTTTCCCCTGTTTTATTTAATTTTGAGATCTCATAATACGTGCTTATGTTTAGGTATCATTTTTAAAAAAGTATCTCTTAAATATGTAAAATATTTTTGGCACATATATAAAACAATACTCAAAATATAGTGAATTTATTTTTTACAATATATTAAGATAGTTTCTATAAAAATATTATAAAACTGTAATTTTCAAAATTTTTATTCTATCCCCCCCCCCTTTTTCATACATAAAAGTATTTTTTACAAAACTATGTACCACACTTTGACTAAAAAAATAGGTTCACTATTTTTACA
Organism: Trichonephila inaurata madagascariensis; assembly: GCA_019973955.1. Lineage (NCBI taxonomy): Eukaryota > Metazoa > Arthropoda > Arachnida > Araneae > Nephilidae > Trichonephila > Trichonephila inaurata. Next base: position 70,679 of record BMAV01022557.1, read on the forward strand.
TGCATCTTGTATAGAAGTATAAAAAATATAGAACCTCACTGCGGAAGTTTTTTTTTTTTTTAATTGTACCCAAATGCAAAAATTATGCTTTAGAGAAAAAGTGCAAAAATTAAACATTTGTAAACGTTTGCTTAGTTTTTTGTCAATTACTTTTTTCATATTTTAAGGTTATTGTATCACCAAACACATAAGTGCTATACATTTGTAGGTTCAGAACAATATGATGCACTATTTTTTAATACTAAAATTGAAAAATCACTTTTTTTGAATGAGTATGATGTCCTGGTTCTTTTAATGATTTTAGTGTACAACATGGGCCGTGGGTACCCAAGTGGTTAGAGAATCGAACTCCGAACCGGATGGTCTGGGTTCGATGCCCGATGCCACCAAATACCCTCCCAGTACACACGGAGCACGTGCTCGTTAAGTCAGTGCAGAGGTTCCCAAACTTTTTTTGTCTCAAATACCCCTTACCATGTTTTTCGGTTTGGGATAGACCCCTGCTTAATTAATATTGAATTTTTGCAAATTTATCGATTTAAATGTCTTTTTGACAGCTGTTACTACTACTACTTTACAAGAATTAAATTTCTAACTGTAATGAAATATATTGTTTAAAATTTAAAAAGTACATGTTAATTAACTATAAATTAAAAATTAATTAATACATAAAATAACTGTTACATAAAATAACTAAACAACAAACAAGTCATTTTAATGGGATTGTTAAATCTGGCTCTATATACAATAACACATTTTAAACATTTGGTATCAATCTTGTCAGATTTTTTGGAGATTGACAACCGAGCTGAAACTCCTTCTCAAAAGAAAAAGAAATTAAAAACTTTTTCTTGATATTCCAAAATTCGGGAGAAATAACAGGTTTGTCTTTTTATAGCGAAAAATTACTGACATCCGTTTCTAAACTTTAAGATCTTCGTTAGTGCTTTTATTCCTTTCAATCTATTGTAATGTTACATTTTTTTTCAGTATGACCGTATGAATCCATTAACTACTGTGGCATTACTACAGTCAAAGCATTCCCAAACCTGGTTTCAAAATCTGAATAAAAGGCAGTTAAATGTGTTAAGCGTATGGTGAAACGGCCTGATAGAATGTAATTGACAAATTGAGAAAATTCATGACCTCCAGTTTTATACTTCTTTTAACTTAATTCTGGAAAGAAACACTGAAATGGATCTTGCTTTAACGAAGTTTTTGTTATTTCCTCGTAAGTGCAAATTTACCTAATTAAATTTAGTAAATAAATCTGTTAAATAGGTAAAATTTGGTTTCCACTTGATTAAATTTTCTTTTAAAACTAAAGTCACGATTTAGTTTAATGAGAGTCACCATCATAGACCCCCATACACCTCATAGACCCCCAAATTATTTTTTAGCTGGCGTGGACCCCTTGAAGTTCGCAATAGAAACCCTGGGAGTCTATATAGACCACTTTGGGGATCACTGAGTCAGTGGGTACGAAAGTCTTGTGGCGGTCGCAGCAACTACTACGGGTGCAGGATGACGGAGAATATTTCCCTCCTCTCCAGCCAATGCCTAAATTGAGGAGGTGAAGATTGGTGGTGTCGCCATCTATCGTGTAGAACTCCAAACTGTCTCAGGCTCGGGCAACTTTCCTTCCTTCCCTTCGGGAAAGACACGCCAGCACAACAACAATGTACAGCATTTAAGCCAATCTCTTAACATAGGTGGCGGTAGTATAGTAGTTATGGTCACGAGCTAGAGGCTGGGTTTCAGTCCTGGGGCCACTGAAAACTCTACATGTAGAGGAAGCTGATGTACCTTAAGGGGATGGTGCATCTTCACAATGTCAGATTTCGGTCAAAATTGCGTTTTTTATTTCTAATACTAATACTATTTCTTATATTTCATAGAATAATTATGTCAAAGAATTTATTCATTTTGATTAATAATTACTAAATTATTTTTTATTTTAATCAAATAAATGTTTAAAATGCACTTTTCTTAGCTTTTACATTTTCCCTTTTCATTGTTACGTAAACTGCTCCTTGCGTTTTAAATTACGTTATATCTCTTTGAAACTTTCACAACTTATAAAAGAGGATACAATTTACAAATTTGTGCATTAGCTTTCTAAAAAAATTAACGGATCATATTTAGTGCTGTTTTGAATACCTTGAATGTGTGATAATTGGCAAAATATTTCATATAGAATAGAAAAAATTTATTCCTTTTTTCATCAAATTTTATTGTGAATTAAAAATCCATGCACAGATATATTTTGTTGCAGTTCATAAATATATAAAACAAAAATTATGTACATATCTTAACCCTTAATTTGGCTAATTCCGCTAAAACGAAAAATCAAATAAATAAAATCTGGCGGGTTTATAAAAACTTCTATACGGCTTAAATATCTAACAATATAATAATATAATATAATAATATATTATATAATATATATCATAAATAATATATAATACTATAATATATATAATAATATAATAATAATAAATATAACAATACACAAATTAAGGATTAAAAACTAATGCCCAAAGAACATTTTTAAAAATAGTTTCAAAAAGTTTATTTTTTTTAAAAAAAAATTAGTTGATTATAGTTTTTTTTTGAAAAAGTACATTTAAGTTGTTAAATATAACAATCATTTACTGTATTTATTCAATTTTCAGCTAATTAAGCTAACAATTTAAGAAATTAGTTTTAATGGCCCACCATCCCCTTAAATAAGTGGAGCTTAATATTCTCCTATTGGCGTGGTAGTTTGAAGAAGGTGCCAACTCAAGTCCCCTTCACTTGAGTGGGACTCAAAATTTTGAGGTCCGCCGCCAATAGCTCTCGTGTTGCTTTGTAGTGCGACGTTAATGTAATTCTCTCTATAACAGAAATTCCCTGAAATCAAATTTGACTGATGTAACCTTTTTACACATACGAAGTAGGACTCAAAAGTTCCCGAACTGAGTCTGTAACGTAAACATATTTTGTTGTAGAGTGACTACGAAAATATTTCTGCGTCACTGCATTCTCCCTAAAAAAAGTTTGTCTCGAATCATGCTGTCGGTGGCTTACCTCGGGGTCGTTTTTGTAGGTGGATGCATTAAGTAGCCAGTAATTGAAAGAAATACCGCTTGTTGATCATAGAATAACATACAATTTTTCACTGGCTTGGATTGAGTGCTACGGAGACTTACAAAATGTTGAAGCATGTTTAAGACAGTGATATACTATCGCGAACGAAAGATTTTGAGACTTATCGATGTTTCAGAGAAGGCATTGAAAGAGTGAAAGACGACGAACGTTCTGGACATCCGCAGACGTCCAGCTCCGCTGAAAACATTTAAAAGCTTTCTCTTTCGGAACGTAAGAACAAGTTTCAAGCAACGATGGGTTGGAAATGAAAACAACTGTTTTGCCACATCTTTCTTACTCCCCTGATTTCACTCCCTGAACCTTTCCTGAACTTGCATGTCACTTACAGGGTCAATCTGAAGGTGAAGTTAAAAGTGCATCACAGGCTGAATTAAAGGTCAAGGTTAAAAATGGTTTCCAGAAATTATTCGATGAACTTTACAAAAGTATGCTGTTGCTCAAGGGTCTTATTTTGAAGGAGGATTTGTTTCAGCAACTTAACTGGTAATATTTTTTTAAGTTGTAGACTCAGTCTGGAATTTTTTGAATCCTATTACGTATAATAAATTCAAGTGTATTTATATGAAACTAATAACTGTCTAATCTGATTTCATTTAGATCACTCGTATTTTAACGTATCCAAGCTCAAATTAGAGCCCATTTTTGTGAGCATAAACATTTTACCATTACAATATTATTAAATACAATTGCATTCCTTTTTTCGTAAATGCTAAGCTCAAATTAAATTCTGAAATTGAATAATATACATAATTATACATGTAAATAGAAATATTTCATGTAACTTTAGTATTAAATTTGTTAGTAGGAACCATTACTATCAGAAGTCTCACAACATTGTATCAAAATAAATATACCTGGTATAAAAAAAGAGTGGAAAAAGCCATACTTACTACTCAAAAAACTCTGTGAAGTATTTGATGAAAAGGAAAAGAAAAATTTGGTGAAAATATCTTCAAAAAAGTAAAAAGACTTGGAAGAAAAATCTTTACCTTTTTCTCGACTCATTTTTTATGAATGATGGCATGTTCTGGATACATCCAGATATTCACTTTTCTTTTCACAGATTTAAAAAAAAACATTTCCGTAGATACTCTTCCACAGACATTAGAAAGAGAATATGACGATAAATCGTGCTTATATATTGGATGAGAACCTTATCCAAGAGTTTATAAAAATTATTTTTCTTAAAAATAGTTAACACAAAAGTAACTATTTTATATTTTGTGTGTTACATTTATATATCCTTTTTATTTACTGAACTATAATAAGAGTCTATTACATAATATTGGCCATCTTAAACATTAGGAACTTTATGAAAGTACCTAAAAATTAGTTTCAAAATTTAAATTTTAGCAATAGTACCAATAATTTGGTCACAACTATATACATGTAATAAATTCCTGTAACTTTTCTCTCGAGGGATTTTAATTCTTAATGGTCATGAGCCCTACAAGATTTCTTTTGCAGTGGATCGACAGCTCTGGGTGGGCCCTAGCCTTCTCCAGAAGTTTTCTCCAGGCATCTCTATTTTTGGTAACTGTTCTCCAATTTTTGACCTTTAAAATATTTATATCTTTTTCGACACAGTCAATCCATCTTAACTGGGGTCTGCTGCTAGGTCTATTTCCATAGACTTTGCCAGTAAGATTTTCTTGCAGCAACGATCTTCATTCATTCTATCCAAATGACCAACCCATTAAAGTCTCCATGACTTCACCAGATAATTACTTTATATTTACCCTCCTAACAGAAAATGACCACAACTATATTTACCAAAAAACTGAAATACTAGTATTTTTAAAACAGGATGATGCAGTCTTTCATCACATGTGTATTCGAACCAATCAGATAAGCCCTTACGGAAAATCGTATGATTCGAACAGTTTCCCATTGGCCAAGACAACAAAATTTACGAGATCTCAGGACGCGAACAATGAATTTTTTTGGGGCTGTCTTAAATGTGCTCGCGTTGAAGCATGGCCAATTAGCGCATAAAGAACATATTTGTTGATTTATATTAGTTAACCAACCACCAACTGTGACCAGAGAAAAAGTACGAATGGCTTGGAAGTCAAGGAAACTTGTAACAGTTTATCTCTTTTAGTTTCTCGAAGATGTCCAAATTTACAATGCATGAAATAATTTTAACTCTAATGAATTAGGTAAAATAATTTTGTGTGCTTAAATTTTTCTTTTTCCAAACTATCATATCATTTTATTTTGTATATTTACTAAAATCTTTTCTTTGGAATCATGATTTTGAATAATTTAGAAGAAAAAAAAATATATGAGAGTGATTTTTTTTATAAATATTTTCAAACATGTTATTTAGAAAAAGAAGTTAAATATAGTAGTTATTATTTTAGAAAAAAAGGAAACATTTTTCAAAATTTGATGATGAAAAAAAATATATATGGATTTAGAAAAATATTTAAATAAAAATTGAAAGAAGAATCTTCTGAATATGTTGTGTTGTGAAACAATTTTTGATCATACTACAAAATTTCATTTTTCTATTTCTATGGCTCTTTTTATTTATACATTAAATGCTGAAAAAAAAATGCTGATATAACTTAATCCTATAGAGGAGACATTCATTTACATTATTACAAAAACACTGTTTATCTTTTTATTGCTTATTATTCCTTTCTTATCTTAATCAATTCGATACAATCACAAGAAATGAAATTGATTTAATAAATCAATCGTTTGGCTCGTATTTGTTCTTTTTTAAAATTGCTTTTATTTTTCTCAAAAAAAAGAAAAAAAAAAGCGTTTAATTATGTTAAATGCACCCATAATCGATCGGCTGCTTTTGAATCGTATTTCACGATTTATCTCTTATTTCAGTGATAAATATTGTAACCTAGTAACCAATATTTATTTCGTTTTGAATTATTGCTAAATGAAAGTAATTCGATGTGGTTGTATGAAATTTTCACGATATATGTTCATATGTGGTAATTTTTTGTTTTATAGTTTGATATTTTTCATAACGATTTCATTCTGGCACGTGTTCTCTTCACGTATACTCTATACACAGTTGCTGTTCGTTATTTAAAATTAATCGTTGTTTTTAAAAAGACAAACGATTATTTTTAGACTAAAACTTTTATTGTTCTTGTTGAAAAACTATATTAATATTTTGTCTTTGATATTCAATACGAATTTATATATCACTCTTTCTTTTTCAATTCCAACTATTAGTTAACAATCTCCCTATATATATCGGGTTCAAATTTTCAATCGTTAGTAAAATACTCTCTATTCATCCATTCAAGTTTAAATATATATGATATTAATACAATTCTTTTAAATATTGATATATTAATTAAACTTAATTTATGAATAGATAGTAACAAACAAAATTAACAGTCCGACACCATATATAAAATGGAAAACCGCTTAGTGTGTCCCTGTAGCACAATAGATAGCATAATAGTCTTCTAATCCAAAGGTCGTGGTTTCGAATCCTACCTAGAATGGCCCAATTTTCGAGAATGTGATTTATAAATGAATAAATATAGTAACAAACAAAAAATAATAGTTCAACATCCTACATAGATAGGAAAATCGGTTATTGAAATATCCACACCCTTTACAATGTCTGCCTCAGATTTTAGGATCTGCCTAATGAATAGTAAAAAAAACTTTAAACTTATAAAAATATGGAGAATATATTAACAAATTTTATGTACCAAGTTAGTGAAGTGGCGACGGTTTCGGAATTAATAAGGGAAATAGCAATTTTTATCTATAATTCGTTTATTCAGACTGTCAATATTAATTTTTAAAAGTGACCTCTTACGACTTCTTGAGTATCTATGTTAATGCTTCTCAATTTTTCAACATTTGCGATAAAATTTTCAATCATAATTTTCATCGCGTCCTCGCCCATACAATAACTATGTATTGATTGCATTAATGTTTTACGCTAAAGCTACAATATATACGATTTTAATTATAAACCGTACAAATTATGATGATAAATATTAAATTTTGCATATAATTAATGCATGGCATGCCCATGTGAGTTAGTAATTATTAACTTAGTGTTGGTAATATAATTAACAAATTCATTGTCCAGTACTAATACATTTATAGGCATATTATATCAGTGTAAATGTGTATTTTATTTTCTATTATGTCAGAATGTATTTTGTTTTGCTTCCTATCAATATTTCAGTAGTTTTTCAAATCTTTTATATTTGACTTTTTGATATGCTCGCCCCCATCACAGTTTGAGAAACGCTGCCCTATGCAAAAGTAGACCGCATCTGCGACTCTTTAAAGTAGACCGTATATATGGTATACGTTGTAAAATACTTGTATAAATGGATACCCGTAACCTAGGCATAAACTGAACCGACTGACTGCCTCCTTTCAATTAAATGAGTAATGATGGTGAATGGTGGTAGGCAAAGGCCTAATAATGGACGAGGGTTATGACTCAATAATAAAGTATTGCCACTGTTGTCAGTTGGCGTCTGGCTCTAAATTCCCAGATTTTCACAGAATATGTCCAGGAAAATCATTTGACGACTAAAATTATTAGGATTGGGATCTTATGGACACCAAGAATAGATCCCCCTCCATTTTCCCGAGGGGGAGAACCTTGGCTCGAGCCAAAATGATCTATGCCTTAACAAGGAATATTTACGGAAATAAATTATACACATGGAGCAACCTGTGTGACTTTACGAAAAAAAGTAATAACAAACTACTTTAGAATTTCTAAACAGTAATCTTTATGGCGAGATTTGAACATATTTATCTTTTTAGATGAGCACTTTCATCCTTGAGGTTTCTGTTTTTCTGTCGTTGATTTTCTAGTTACCCTCTCTGCTACTTTTCGAATCCTACTACTAGTTCACTCTATCCCTATACATAAATTTATATGTATTTATTTATATGTATATAT
>BMAV01022559.1:0-75312 GCA_019973955.1 Trichonephila inaurata madagascariensis
TGGTATTATGTAAATATAGATTTGACAAAGTAACTTAGAGAGTTTTATTTGGGTGACAGCCCCAAAGTTTTATCCATAGCTGATATGTACCTCAACTCGGAGCAGTGGAGCCGGACTCCCAGCTCCCTATTGAATGTTTATCCTGATGCAGAGTTTGGGTCTCCCACCCAGGAAAAATTCACGTAAAAAGGTTTAGTGTATCAATTTTTAAAGGGTTGCGTCAAATATAGAGTTAATACATATGTAAAAGTGAGAATATCCCATATTAAACAACAATTGTTAATGTTGTCCTAGTTAATGGAGTAAAATTTATTGTGTATCTGTCACGAGTTTAAATTTAAAATTAATTTGAATATTAAATTTAATTCTAAGATGAATAATGAAAATTACAGTTAAGTTAAATATTGGAAATTATAGAAGTTAAAATGAGGATTCAAGGTTAAAATTTAAATAAAACTTAAAAAGCGAGGAGATTCAGAAATAAAAATTTAGGCACGTAATTTATTAAAGGCGTTGAGAAACCTTAAATAAATCACGTTTTTCTTCTTGGAGGGGTTGTGACATCTCTCGCGTTCTTCTTCTAACATAACTATTACGTTCTTTGACGGCCACGATTAATGGCAAAACTTTTCCAACCCCATTCCAAGAGGAAAAACGAAGCAACGATGCAAATAAGATATCCTTTAAAATGATAGAAAGTTTAGCGAGAAATAATGGCATTCTTAGAGAAAGCTTAGTGTGGAGCAGTTCGGAACAAGTGATTAGACGGCCTACTCAATCAAGGAGACTCCCACCTTCGTTAATAATTACAAAGAGGAAGGATTGCACGCGAGCATATAAGTCTACCTGCAAGTATCAGAATCGTCGAGTCTTCAACCAAGGTAGGAAGATTATATTCCGAATGCTAGTATAATATAGAAAGTGAGATTAGGCAGATAATTAATTATATTTTTGATAAGTGATCTAGTTGTGTGATCTGACTTAAAAAATCGGCATACTTTGGTTTATTCTCACTTAATATAAGTTTGTTCGTTATATAAGTAATTTAAGTTAAATTCTTAATAAAGTTGTATTAAGAATTATAGAATGTCCCCATCCTTCCGATAATCCACCTCTAATTTACTTGGAACCCCCAAGCTTAAACTATCGACAATGGTTATGTCACAACTATGTAATGTAAAGACGTAGGATACAATTTATTTGGTAAGAAATCAATATTAAAACGCATAAACGTGTTAAGCATAACGAACATTGAAAGATTTACGCAATGACTCGAGATGTTTTGGAGGGAGCAATGATTTTACTGTTCGATTTCCGCCAAACACTGCCAGTAATTCAAAGATATACGGCTGCCGACAAATAAACGCTTGCCTCAAATCGTCGAATCTATGGTGCTATGTGAAAAAAACTGCAGCTGACAATTAACATGAGAGTTGCATCTTTAATGATACATCTGCTAAAGATTTCTTTAGCAATTGCTGACTATCGGTAATGGTCAAATACCGTCGATGAATCGGCGATTGATATCATTTCCCAAAAAATTTCGAATTTTTTTCATCAAAAAACGAACTTATCAAAATGTATTTCCAAACATTATTTCTAACTACAAAAATAAGGAATGGTTGGTGAGCGAAATTTAAAGCGGCTAAAAAAATAAAGATGTAGATGCCCCTGAACTACATAATTCAAAAAAAAAATCATTGGAACATTTGCATTCTTTTCAAATCTATTTTTTTGCGTCACAAAATAAAGATGAAGCCACCAACTACCCAAATTAAATTTTTTTAAACTCCTTGGATGTGCCTGGCTTCCCCCGCACAATTTACCCCAAAAGGTTGGCTCCGCCCGTAATCTTTTTTTCCCGAAACAAAAACCCAAACCAAAACGTGCTACGGTACGCGGGTGGTTAAAAAATTTGATGAACAATGTAATTTACGCGACGATATTTAAAAAGGAAAATTTCAAATGGGAAATTTCGGACATACCCATCCTGGGGTAACTATGTCGTTCCGGTTCCGCGTAAGCTAGAGGTGTGGGATTATCAAAATGATGGAGTAATAGTTCTTAATACAACTTTTATTAAGAATAACTTATATTACTTTTTTTCCCCAAATTAAAAATTTTTTATTTAAAGTGGGGTTAACACCCAAAAAAACCCTTTTGTTTTTAAAGTCAGATCCGCAAACTAGATCCTTTAATCTTAATTATGATAAATAATCCGATTCAACTAATTTACCTATATCAAATTTACCTTTTGCAGATCCCCCTTCCCTTTTTTAAAAAGTATCTATAAATTCACTTTATATACGACTTTAAACTTCTTTATGGGGGATTTTATTCCCCCCAAAAACCCCGGACTGCTAATTTTGATCTGAAAGATTCCACACAAGTTATCTTTAAACTTCTTATTGTCCGTGGGAATGTTTTTAAAAACAAACCCTTCCTAAGCTTCCCGGGGGCCAAAATTTTATCAAAGCTTCTACCCTTTTTTAAAAGTATATCTCATTTACAAAATTTGATCCGTTTCTCTTCTTGGTTTTGGGGTTTGGAAAGGTTTTGCCATTAATCGGGGCCGTCAAAGGGGGAGTTGAAAAGGGGACGCGAGGAGGTCAAAAACCCCCCAAGAAGAAAAAACGTGTTTTCCAAGGATTCTCAATGCCCTTAATAAATTACGTTTTCTAAATCTCTATTTCAAAATTTTTGCTTTCTGAGTTTTATTTAAATTTTAATCTTAAATCCTCATTTTAACTTTTTAAATTTCCAATATTTATCTTGATTTTAAATTTTTTAACTATTTTTAAATTAAATTTAATATTAAAGGGTGAAAATAAATTTTTACCCCAATAACTAGGCCAACCTTAATAATTACTGTTTAATTTATCCCCCTCTCACTTTTAAAAACCCCAATTACTTTAAAATAACTAAAACCCCCTTAAATTTTTTTTAAAAAAATATTCTGGGTGCCCAGACCCAATCTTTTTTAACACTGCATATGGAGCTGGAACTTCCCCCCCCTTTTTTTGTTGGAAGTTTTAAAATTTTTTCAAAATTTTTCAGGTTTTCGGGGTCAGTCCCCCTTTTAAATGAAAATTTTTTTGAGTCTCTATTTCCATAATATCAATCAATTTCACAATTATTATATATTATTTATATACCCAAAAAAATTTTTTCTTTCCCCACCCCCACATCTGGTTCCAAAACCCCCCAAATGAGCCGCGAAACCCTTTAAAATTTTATTGTTGGTGCCCTGACTCCCCGGCGTTTCCCTAAACCCGGGTGCCTCATAATACGTAGCAATCCAACAACTTATATATATAAAATATTTTTAAAAATTTAAAACTTTTTTTCAATAAACTTTTTAAACAAATAACCAAAGGAATTTTCGCATCTAAAGAAGTCATACACCCAAACAAAAAAAATTTTATTAAAAAATGTTTTCTCCAAAAAAAATTTTTTAACAAGCCCAAAAGTTCCAAAACTAAATAAACATTTTGTAGTGTTTGACTTGGTTTAACTTTTAAGAAACCCCCCGAGATTTCCCTTTTTTGCAAAAAAATTCTTCCGACCATTTTGGAAGACCCAAAAAATGAAACAATAAAACCCTGATTTTTAATGGGTTTTTCCCACCATAACATCCAACGATGGGGTGCTACCCACTCTTTTTTCCTCGGTTGTACGGGAATTTCTTGTTTTGCTTGTTGTGGGGCTTGTAATCCCCTTTTGTCGCCCTTTTCCTTGACTTCCCTATTGTCCCCCTTTGGCTGGCCCGGGGTTCTTCTGTTTCCGTGTGGCCTTAGATTATAATTTTTTTTCATAGGGGAACTTCAGTTGATTCTCTTCTGCTTTTTTTTTCTATCTCTAGAAATAGTACGGGATGAAAAACGTTCTTTTATTAATATTATTGGTTCCCCTTTTTTTTGCCATTTTCCCCTTTGTGGTCCACTTGCCCCTAAACACCCCTTTGATTTTTTTAATCCCCCTTTATTATCCCTTTTACCCTTTTTGCTTTTTTTTTTCTTTTCCCAAATGAACTAGGAAGTAAAATCTGACCAGTGATTTGTTTTATGGGTCCTTTTGTTTTTTTTATATTGTTTTGGGATTGGTTACCAACCCCTTTTTTGCCTCAAACCCCTTACGTTTCACCACAGATTTTTTTTTTCCCATTTTTGGACTCATTTAATTTTTGATGTACTTTTTCCAAAATTACGATTTTCCCCTGACTTGATTTTTATACTTTTTGGGGGATCCCCTTTCCCTAATTGGGACCTCGCCCATTTCCTATGACGATATTTTTTCTTATTTGATCTACGTTAACTGTTAATTTTTTTCCCCCTGATTTCCATATTACAATATTATTGTTGTTTTTAACTTCTATTACTCTATAAGGCCCCTCAAATTTTTTTTTTAAATTTACCAATACTTTGTTAGCTCTGAACTTGGGGTGTGTTTCTAATAAGACCCAATCTTTTCCCCCTTTTTTTTTTATGTCTTTTCTACGTTTATTATAATTTTTTTCCCCCCTTTTCCTGTTTAATTTTCGTACTTAGTCTAGCTTCCTTAAAGCTTTTCTCTATTTTTTGGGAATTTTAAAAACCCTTCCGGATATCAAAAAACTAGTTTTTGAAAGGGGTGAAATTTTTAAATTTTAAAAAATTAAATTCAGCGGGTTTTTTTTTTCCCGTTGTTTCATTCACCGCCGTACGAATGGCGTGGGCAAACTCACGTAAGAATTGGATCCCGGTATCGTGTTGATCAAAAATTTTGAAATCATTTTGCACTATATCTCGTTTAAACCCTCTTTCAGCCCGGGGTTTTTGGCCGGGGTCGATATGAAACAGTCTTCACATGCCTTATGCCTAATTTTTCCCCTTTGGGGGTGCTAAAAAAATCTCGGATATAAATTGGGGACCATTATCCATTAATTTTTTTGGGCCCATAAACGCGATAAAAAAGTTATCAAAAAAATATCCGTTTTATTATCGAGATGGGGCCCTTTTTTGGGGGTAAAATTTTCCCAGCCCTTTTGCGGGAAATGATCGGTTATTACTAAAATATAGCGGTTACGTTTATTCTCGATATAGGATACGGGCCTAATAAATCTAACGTCCCCTATCTCATTGGATAATTCGGGTATAATTTGGGTTTAATCGACCAGCTGGTAACCTTTTTTATAGTTATTAACGGGACATATGGCATGTAGAACATATTTATCAATGAATTTTTCATGTACGGGGGAAAAAAAAAAACGTCCCGAATTTTTTGATACGTTTTAAATCTGGGTTTGGTCCAAAAAATTTTTGTCATGAAATTCTCTCATTATTTCATTCCTTAAAGATTTTGGGAAAGTATACACGCATTTCACCTAATGACGTTTTTGGGGTTTCGCATAAAATAACAATTCCCTTAAAAACGGAAATCGGGGGCCAATTCTCACAATTTTCGTTGCATTAACCCAAGGGTTTTTTCCGGGTTTTTTAAATATCTATAGATATGACCTAATTCTTTGGGGCATTTTTTTGTTCTGTTTTTAATTGTTCCCGGGAAATGGGGACTAAAAACCCCGATTATGGCACAATTAATTTTATCTCCCCTTACCTTTTTACGGGATTCCTTGAAAGAATGTCAGCCACCGATTTTGGGTTCCCCGGCCCCCGTTCCCATTCTATATTGGGAATTTTGCTAACCGGTGCCCATCTAATCATCCTACTCGACAAATTTTGCCATGTGGGGCGTGTTAAGGCGGGGGGTGATCCCTTTTTAACCTTTTAAAGGGTAATATTCCTAAATATGTTCCCAAATTTGTTTTCCGCCCCCTACTAATGCGGGGCAATCTTTCGGTTACTGTATAATTCCTTTTCCCGCGTTGTTCGGGGTACGTGACGCAAAAAACCACAGGTCTGTTGTGTTTGGTTAAATTTCTGCTCCCAAACCAATCGAACTGGCATCTGTAAATAACCCCAAGGGGGGTTCCCGAAAGTTTGGGAATTTTAAAAATGGCGCTTTTGTTACCGCCTCCTTTACCTCTTTTGGGAAAGCCTTTTTTTGCTTCATTGGGCCCAGACAAATTTTTTAAAATTTTTGTTTAAGGTTTTAAAATTTTGGGTCACCCAAAAATCCGCATAATTTTAATAAATTTTGGTACCCCTGGGGCATACCCCAAAAATTTGGGCACCTCTTTTTTAGTTACGGGGCGGTTTCATTCTTGTATAGCTCCAAAACCTTTTTTTCTCATCCCTTTTAATTTTCTCTTTACCAAATTTAAACCCAAAAAATTTCAATTCCTAAATTTAAATTTACATTTTTTCCCTTTTTTAATGTCAATCCTAAAACCTTTTAAAAACGAAAAAAAAACCCCCTTTAAAGTTTAACATGGTGGGAAAGGAAAGATGGAGCGTTTAAATTTAAAGTCTCCAAAGTAAAATCACAAATTTCCCCCATCCCCCTTTTAGGGTTTATTAATTGCCTTTTGAAAAAAGGGGGCTGCCCGATAAACCGGGCCCTCCCTTTAAAATAAGCGCCACTTTTCCCCAAATGCGGTCTTTCAATATCACTGGGGTTTTTCCGCCATTTGGGAAAAAACCCAATTTTTTAGATCAAGGAAACATTATTGTTGTATATTTGGGGTGTTCGTTAATAAAAACATCTATTAACGGTAAAAGGGGGATCGCGGATACTTTGTGATCGAATTTAATTTTCTATAGTCTACCGCAAATTTATATGCTTCCGGGTTATCCGGTGGTAACCCCTTATTTTTCTTCATAAACAACAGGTGACGCGTATGGGGATTGAATTGGGAAAAATCGTTTCCCCTTTAAAATTTTTGTATGTTTTAAAATCTATTTTGGTTGCCAGTTTCGGTCATACCTATATATGGCCTTGAAGCTACTGGTGGGTTATCTCCCCTGTCAATTTCATGGTATAAAAAAATGAGTAAGACCTGGTTTGTCTGGGAAAAAAACCCTTTTAAAAATACTAAAAAAAATTTTTTTAGTTTTTTTTTTTTTCCCCCCAATTTTTTTAGATAAACCCCTTTTCCCCAAACCTTTTTTTTCCCCCTTTAAATTTGGGTTTGACCACCTTATTTATTTGAGAAACTGGAATTTTCAAAAAGATTTTTGGGTCAAAAAACTAATAAGATTTTGGGGCCAACCCTTTTGAAAACGATACCTAGAATACATGGGTATTCTAAATCTTTCAACACATGAAATGACCAATTTCTTTCCTTGTCTGATGCGAATTTTTCAACCCCACGATCCCCATTTTATTTCGCACCCTGTGCTTTTTTATTACCTGGGCTCGGATTTTTTAATTTGCCCATAGAAAAAAAAAATTTTCTTTTATCTTCTTCCGGGGTATAAATGATTTATCTGCTCCCCGGGGTCCCAAAAGGGGCTTTCAAAAAAGTGGTTTTTTAAAAAATAAAACGTGGGGGAAATTCTTTCGGGTGATATACATATCGGAGAAAGTCTTTAATTTTCTCTTGTCGACACCCCTTTAGGTTGAAACATTAACCTTTACAATATTTAATCGTCCCCTTTGCGTCCTATCGCCTCGATTTTAAATTTTCACTCGAACCCCCATTTCTACGGTCTCCTCTATTAAAAATTTTCATTTCGCTCATTTCGAAAAGTAACCCCTGTTTTTTAATCTCTGGGTCATTGTTCTGAAAACCCATTCCTCTCGAACCCCTATTACTTTGACGGCTATTCTCGTAAAATCATTTCTACTGTTATTTGGTCTACGTCCCTTTTTCAAAATTTCCCCCAGTTTTTTACCATTAGCATCAAAAAAATTTGGTATCCTATGGGATTTTTACCCCGTCCTTTTTATATTATCGTTCTGATAACCCCCCTTTTTTAAATTTTTAAAAATATTTTCTTCCCAATTTAGCCAAGACTTCCAAAAAATTGTATCGTGTTTTTGTGGTTTTTTACTTTCCCCATAAAACTTGGGTCTGTGGTTCGAGTCGAACTAAAATATGATCCACTAACTCTGCTTGGGGCATTCCCAATTCTAAACCCCTTTTATTTTTTAAAAATTGATACAAAAAATCAGATGGTTCCTGATTTCTCCCCTGTTGGGGCGCGTAGAATTGGGGTTTGCAACCCTTTCCCTTTTTTTTGACTGCGGGAAAAACTTTTTGCTAATTCAGCCCCTTTAGCTGCCGGGGAAACCGTGGCTGTATTTTTCACCCAACCCCCCGAACCAAATATCGGGAAAACCAATCTTGAGGGCCCTTCCCCCGGGGTATTTTTAAGTAAGCACATGACAGATTACTTTGGGTTTTCAAGTAACTTTTTATGTTATTTTCAATAGACCGGGTAAACTTGTTCTTTTGGGCCCCGGGCCCTTTCCCGGTAGAACAGTACTTCCACCTACATTTAAACCAACCCCGAATTATACACGTTCGGGAAAAATTTCGACATAGCCATCCTGTGATGACTTAAAAGTCTTTGGGCCCCGGGGTTTGAGGTGTGGGGGTTTTTTCAAAAGTGAGAGACATAATAGTTCTTAATACAACTTTTATTAAGAATAACTTATATTACTTATTTCCCCAATTAACAATTTTTTTTTAAAGGGGAGAGTTAATAAAACCCCCCCCAAACCTTGGGGTTTTTAAATCAGATCACCCCAACTAGATCCTTTAATCTTAATTATGATAAATAATCCGATTCAACCAACTACCTATATCAAAATTTCCTTTTTCAGATCTCCTTCCTTCACCCAAAAGAGATATCTATAAATTCCATATAGAGACGATTCCAACTTCTTTTTGGGGCTTTTATTCCTTCCCAAAAAATCGGACTGCTAACTCTTGATCTGAAATTCCCCACTAAGCTATCTTTAAACTTGCCGCGCCCCTTTTATCAGAAAAAGATTCCCCACCAAACTATCTCTAAGCTTGCCGCACTATATCTTATCATCAAAACTTCTATCCTTTTAAAGTATATCTCATTTACATATTTGATCCGTTTCTCTTCTTGGTATTGGGTTGGAAAGGTTTTGCCATTAATCGTGGCCGTCAAAGAACATAGGAGTTATGTTAGCAGAAGGACGCGAGAGACGTCACAGTTCTCATTCCGAGGATCCCGATGATCCCAACCGATATGCCGTTTGAATTTAAAAGACTTCAATTTCCGATCCGTCTTGCATTTGTCATGACCATCAACAAATCACAAGGCCAATCCTTAACAGTTTGTGGTTTGAATCTAGAACATCCATGTTTTTCCCATGGTCAATTATATGTGGCATGTTCACGGGTCGGAAGACCATCTGCGTTGTTCGTTTTTGCGCCTGATAATAAAACAAAAAATGTTGTGTATCACAAGGTACTTAAGTGAAGAGCAACCTATGTACTAAAATACAGAAACAATAATAAATGATTAATGTAGGTACTTAATTTTTTTTTTTTGTATTTTCTAATAAAAAAACTTAATAAATTCAAAAATCTGCTTATTTATTGCCTTTAAGGCGGAACACAGAGTTCGCCGGGTCAGCTAGTATATATATATATATATAATTAATGTAATTCACAAGCCTTGAATCTGCATTAGGGTCCAGAATCTGACAATAAATTATTTATTGCACTCAGTTTAGTGCGGGCTATGCATTTTTAAGTGCAATTTTTAGGTAAGTTACCTCTATCTTCTAACGGATTTAAACAAACCTATCCGTTATTTTATACAGGTTTTTGCTCAGTATTATTAACATTAAGGGGGAACGTTGGCTAGCCACAAAACATGTTCAACCCCACTTTTTTATATAACTTATTTTATATATAAGCTATTCTAAGTTAGCAATGTTTATAATACTGAAGCAACCATTTTTTAAATTTCGATTGCTCATGTGTCCTTCATTGTGTGATTTTCCTACTGTCTATGTGTTTTTCCAATGTGATTGATGGATGTTTATCTCTTGTTAGTAGAGAATTAGACTATATATATATATATATATATATATATATATACACTATTAAAATTCGTAGGTAAACAAACGTATCTATCTAAGAGCCTATGCGACCCAATTTTCTTACGAACCACACGACGCAGAAACTCGCCGAAGGTACCAAAATTTCGGGAATGATCCGAGGAATCCGCTGTGACCATTTATATTCCGATATTCCAATTAGTTAAAAAGATATTAATTAAAAATCTTAAAATGCATAATTAGTACCATTTCTCACCGCCAGGGAAAATTCGGAACTTCTTTTTATTTTTCAGGCGATTTTAAAACGCGATCTAATTTTTTTCATGAGACTCACACAAAAAATAATTACAGATTCGGAAAGATCATTTATTTCGCCACGATATGCTATAATTTATTTTAAAAAATAATTATATTTTGTATTTTTTAAGATTTTTTCAAAATGAGTCGAAATCGGTTCCTTTTTTTGAGTACGAAATCTAAATTGTTGCGTTTTAATTTTTTTCTTTCGCGTTAATAAAAAAAAAATTTTTTTACGCTAAAAGTTCATGCTTTTTTTTTTTGGGAATCAGTCTTTTAAAAAAATTTAATGTAAAAAACTTTTTTTTTTTTTTTACTTTTTTTCAAAAAATATTAAAAAATTTTTTTTAAAATTTTTTTTAATAACTTCTTTATTTTTAAAAATAATCTCACAAAACTTTTTTTCCGTATGTACAACGATATTATACGTAATCTGTACAAAGATTGACAAAATATCTTAAAAGTTACGGTGTTTTTTTTTAAAAAAATGTGTTTTTCGTTTTTTTCCTTTTTTGCGACAAATATATAAACATTACTTTTTTAAAGTTTTTTGTTTAAAAATTACCGTTGTTTGCAATCGATATATGAAGTTTGAAAGCATTAACTTTAAAATGAAGCCCGAAAAAAAATTTTTAACTTGATTTTAATAAACTCACGATCCGAAACGACTGTTATGCCTTTAACCTCCAAATAACATCCGAGTGCTTTGCGCATGTGCGGAGGACGAATCGATACTTATTGAATCGCATCGATGGGTTGACTTTTATATATAATTTGAAGCTAATTTTTTTTTCCTTTAAAATTTTTCAGGTAATTTTGAAAATTTCTATTTTTCTGTTTATTTCCATACATATACTATTCTTTTTTTAAAAAAAATTTACTTTTGCGTTTCCGGTGGCTGCAAAAATTAAACGAAAAAAAATTGCCTAAAGTGTCAGTAAAAATTTAAATTTTTAAATTTCCCAAATTTTACATTCTTTATTTTTGTTTCATACTTTTTGATTACGATCTTTGTTTATTCACATTTATTATGTAATTATGTTTAGTGTCTGGCTGATTAGCGATTAATTACTTGCAATTGAAATATTCAACTGTAGCTGTGGCAACACTTAACATTTTATTTTGGATCTTTTTGAAATTTTGTCTTGCGATAAACGTGGTTACCTGTCACAAGTCGTATAATTTATAAAATTCTTTATTGCTTATTAATATTAATATTTTATCATTTTATTAATATTAATATTTTATCATTTCATTAATATTAATATTTTATCATTTCATTAATATCAATATTTTATCATTTCATTAATATTAATATTTTATCATTTCTGTGTTGTACGAACAAAGTCCATTTTACTATTTTTTTAGGTTCGAAATAAAAGAAATTGTTAAAATTATATATAATAAGAATTTTTTTTTATTTTGGATCTTTTTGAAATTTTGTCTTGCGATAAACGTGGTTACCTGTCACAAGTCGTATCTACACTATTAAAATTCGTAGGTAAACAAACGTATCTATCTATGAGCCTATGCGACCCAATTTTCTCACGAACCACACGACGCAGAAACTCGCCAAGGTCCCAAAAATTTTCGGAATGACCGAGGAATTCGTTGTGACCTTTTTTTTCCGATATTCCAATTAGTTAAAAGAAAATTTTAAAAACCTTAAAACCCTAATTAGTACCATTTCTCACCGCTAGGAAAATTCGCCTTTTTCTTTTTTAGACGTTTTTTAAAAAGCGATCTTTTTTTTTTCATGAGACTCACACAAAAAATAATTACAGATTCGGAAAGATCCTTTATTTCGCCACGATATGCTATAATTTATTTTACAAAATAATTATATATTTTTTTTTTTAAGATTTTTTTATAATGAGTCGAAATGGGTTCCTTTTTTTGAGTACAAATTCTAAATTGTTGCGCTTGCACTTTCTTTTGCGTTAATGAAAAAAAAAATTTTACACTAAAAAAAATTCATGCTGTTCTCTTTTTGAATCAGTCATTTTAAAAAAATTTTAAAGTCAAAAACTTTTTTTTTTTTCGATTTTTCAAAAATACTCCCAAAAATTTTATTTAAATACTTAATAACCTTTTAAATTTTAAAAAAAATTCTATGGCTTTTTTTTTCCTTTTGTAGAACGATATTTATACGTAATCTGTACAAAGATTGATAAAATATCTTTTTAAAAATTATGGGGGTTTTAAAAAAAAGTGGTTTTCGTTTTTTTTTTCCCCCTTTTGGGGAAATATGTAAGCATTACTTTTTTTTTAAAATTTTTTTTTTTTAAAAAAATTTTGTTGTTTTTCAATTGATATATGAAGTTTGAAAGCATTAACTTTAAAATGAAGCCCGCAAAAAATTTTTTAACTTTAACAAATAACGCAATGCGTAAATGAACAAATCTCCCTCTGTTTTTAAAGGTCAATACCTTTTCCCGTAGGAACCTATAACGTGGTTGTTTAAGGCACTTATTTATAAAAAGGTAGTTTCTAGGTTCGAAAAATGAAAAAAATATTCAATTTCGCATTGCGTTTTGTTAAAGTTTAACTTTTTTTTGGGTTATTCTTGGTTAAGATTGAAACCTATATGTCGATTGAAACAACGGCAGAAAAAAATGTAAAAAATAAACTTTAAATTTTCAAAAAAGAAAACGAAACACCTTTTTTTTTTCAAAACCGTAATTTTAAAAATTTTTACCAAAAAATTGAAAAAAAATTTCTTTTAAAAATTTTAAATTTTTTTTTTTAAAAAAAAATTTCTTTTTTTTTTCCTTCCCTTTTTTCGAAAATATAAAGCATTATTTTTTTACCCTTTTTTTTAAAATGTTTTCAACTAAAAAAAAAAGTTTTAAAAGGGATTAACAAATAAAACCCCCAAAAAAATTTTTTTTTTTTTTTTTTTCATTTTACAAAACAACGAAACTTTTTCATTAAAATTTAAAAGAATTAAAAGGGTTTATTGATTATTAAATCATATTTTGAAAATTACTTTTTCATTTTAAAAATAAGATAATTACTGTAATTATATAAATATTTATATTATACTTCATAAATATAATTATTAATAAATAATACTTTTTGTAAATTTTGTAATTAAAAAACATTAAATAATATTTTATATTAAAATTAGTTACAAAAAGTTTTATAAAATGATATACAATACGTTATAAAAAAGATATTATATAAATTATTATTACAATACATAAAATTATGGTTAAAATAATGAATATGTTATTTTTGTATAACATACTTTTTTTTAGTCAGATACGTGTTTACATAATTTACTAAACACAGTGGAATGAAAAAGGTTAAAATTAAAATAAAATATCATAATGTTTTTATCAGATCGGTTTTTTTTAAATGTTTTTTCAGTACATGTACATATATATCTAGGCTTTCCCCCATACTGTTTTTTTTCTAACTTATATATATTTATATGTTTAATCAAATATTTAAACGTTCAGAAAAAAGCAATCGTTTCAATAGCTATCTGTAAATTTTTTATTTTATTTATTACTTATAGAAATTTGATTTTAATAAATATAGATATTTTTTAAAGGATTATTTCTATTATTTCATTACTAAATGAATTATTTGTTAATTAAAAAGTACATCGTCTATTATTTTGGATCAAAATACATTTTAGAGACATTTTTAAGGGAACTATATGTAACGATTGATTGATTGATTCATGAAAAAAAATCTTATAAATCTATTTTATTATTTTAAATTCTTAGAAACTAACTAATATTAAAAACGATGAACGTTTTTTTTTACTCTTAACACACCAGAATCGTTTTTTATTGATTCACATTAATAATTTTTAATTCTAAAGCAATGTTTTTTTATAAGTCATACATCGAAATTTGAAGCTATATTTTTATCTGTGAGAAGGAGGGAAGATGACAATATTTTACACTAAAAAAACCGTGTTCAGGCTATAGAGGGAATGAGACTTGTCTAAATTAAAAATAAGTGGAATGGAACAAATTTCGAAAAGGGAATTTTTGACATAATTTTAGAAATCACTCCATTGTGCGTGACAAACACCCCACAGAAATCCTGGTGTCATGAGGAAAAGAAAGCCCGAGGAACGCCGAGCTAAGAGGGGGAAAGGGGGGAAGAGTATTAAAAGTGCGATTTTGGAAAAAAAAAAAATTTAAAAAAGTAAGAAAGCCGTCAACGCTGGGCCATGCAGCTAGTATATATATATATATATATATATATATGAAACTTAACCTTATTTCACAGTCCTAAATCTCAGTGACAGCTCTAGAAAACATAATAGTTTTCCATTTTGATCCATTAACTTTTTATATATTTACTTATATTTTGGTTGTTAGTCTTGATTACCAAATCCATTATTTATCCATTTTTGGTTTTGTAGAATATGCACTACATTTATATTTATTTTATAGACTATACTTGAGAGACTGAAATGACTTGAATACTAAAGATAAAAATATCATTGAGATTTTGGAAACTTAATCAGAGGGATGTTGCAGTATCATAAATATGGCTGACTTAGGAGAGTTTTAAAACTAAAATAAATGTAAGAGGTTTAACCAGTTTTATCGCTTACCAACCTTCTCCCTATCTGTTTACAATACTGAATGAATTTCTTTGAAATATAACTGGTAGAGGTTCTAAATTTATTTTTATAACTTCGAAAAGTATTTTATTTAAAGATGCACAGATTATATATATGCGTAAATCAAACAAAAATAAGAAAGTTATTGTGCCAGATTCAATAATCCAAATATATATACAAAGCTTGAAAAAGGAAGGTCGAATCATAACATTAGCAATAAATATAAAATTATTTTTACTAAAATTAAACATATGAAGTAAAAAGAAAAATTATAGGAATAACATTAAGAATATTTCTGAAATTGTTTAACCTCTAACACTCATGGTAGGGGGAAAATAATTATTTTGAAGTGCCACACACACATTCACGCTCTATGATTTGAGTCGCGTGGTAATCAAATGTAGATAATTGTTGGAAGTATATGAATAATTTATTTCAAAATAGCCCATTTAATTTATAAAATGTGTTTTGATTCAACCCAATAAATACTCACTAGTGGACTGTCATGACTCAATAATTCCACACACAACCTCTCTCGAGGTTCTTATTGTGCACACTGTTCAAACAGCTAGAGGGTGCTGTGAGTTAACAGCTAACAAAATTTTGATACAGATAATTATTAATAAAATTAGTTAGAGAGGTATTTTTTTTCTAAACAATATTAAAGCAGGTACTTTAATAATATTCAAGTTAAAACCTCTTCTCTCTTGCCATCAATATTAGTACTTGTTACATTTGAATTGTATTTGAATATCAAGAAAAGTTGTTGGATTGGTGTTATTATTTGTAGTATGTATAAAAATTTATATTTGGTTTGAAATTCTTTTTCTTACCAAAAGAAGTAATGTTGTCTATAGAACCCAAAAAGTAAAATAAAGTATTGTGTATATAGCTATTTTCATAAGTGTAAGTAGAAATTAGCTAGGTAATTACTAACTGAACCACTCTGTGGCAAACTCTGCATTTGTTGATAGTAATTTCAATTAGAATGCAAGCAATTTTCTTGTAGCACTAACTTAATGAGAGGGAATTACACTTATCACAATTAATAACATTTTTATAAATATATTACTTTTATAAAACTTTAAAAGTTTTTTAATATCATATCATTATTGTCTATAGAATTGAACACATCTTCAAAACCTTAACTATTGATAGAATAAATTTTTTTATCTTTTATGAATTCCGTAATTTCTGTACTTTTAATTATAGCAATGGAATTAAGGTTATTTATTGTAGCCTATAGGATTTCTTGTAGCATTTTGTCCAGATTTGTTAGTATAAATACTAAAACTATTTGTATAACAGAGTGTACATATTCTAAATCTAAATATTTCAATAATTTTATATGTTGAATTTTGGTGTAAAAGGAGGATTATAAAAGCAATATCCAAGTATCATTCTGTAAATTCCCGAACAGTAATTGTCCTCTTTAAAAAGATATTCTGAGTTTTGAAAATTTAAAAAAAAATGTCTTATGAGTATAGAGAAAACGTAGTGAATATTATAATCTTCACTGCTGTATTATTTGCATTTTTTTTAATTATAAATTAAGAAAACAGTTGTTGTTAACGTTATCTGCTACGAACGAAAATATTTCAGAGAATATTCAAGTTGTTCCCCTTTATATTTCAGATATTACCAAGGATCAACATTATAAGGATATTATCAAATTTCTACTATCAATAGAATTCAATTCTATAATCGAATTCTCAAGATGATTAAAAAAAGTTTCTTTTTCATTTTCTTTTTCTTTTTTTTCATCATGGAAAAGAGGGGGGCAGGAGTTATGAACATCCTGTCCAGCAGTCCGTTGAACAGTTTCATTTAAAGATAAAGAAAAGTATTTATACTACACATAAAAAAAAGAAACTGGAGTTTAAGTGCAGTCGGTAGGGTAATAACCTTTTGAAAATCGATTTTGAGTTTTTAATATTTCTAAAATCTTCAAATCAGGACTTTTCCAATGATATAACATACAAGCCATTATATTAATTAGAAGTACTTTAAAACGATTTTTAAAAAATAATCAGCTTATGAACCACGCCCATTTGACAGATAGAAATGTAAACATCGTCTTTTTAAATCTGGGGCAAAGTTGCAAAGCCTCAATTTATTTTTATTCATACGGATTTGATACCTGTATAGTAACTGCAAATTTAACTGTGTTAGACATGCAAAAAATTTTGGTGCGAAATTTGGAAGCGTGGTTTTAATTTGAATGTTATATTTAATATTTAGTGATTTTACCTAAATTTAAGTCTGTACTTTACTTTAAATTTAGTTTTAATTATTATTACTGATTATTTAAACTCACTAAGGCTTAATAAAGAGTTAAAAATATGTGAAATTACAACTATGTGCTAATTTAACCTTTCTGCATAAAACTATTGGATTAAAAAAAAAGAACAAAGGTAAGATTTTTTTATAAAAATTTCTGTTTTCTAAAATTTATATTTTTAAAGTTGTGTAAATTTACTGTATGCATGTTTAAAATTTATATTTTTAAAATTGTGTAAATTTACTGTGTGTATGTTTCTAAAATGCAATTGTGTATACTGAAGAGACATTTTTGAAATATTCTTAAAACATTTAAATATAAAGCAGTTATAATAACAAAAAATGACAATTTTTAATAAATTCATAATAATAATTGTTCGGTGAACTAAAAGTTTGTCTTTGAAAAACTTATTATATTTAAAAAAATTTCACTTCAGTATAAATATAATGTCTAATTAATATAAATAAAAAAATTTTTGAGTTTTTATGTTTTATAGTTTCTGAGAAAAAGGTATGAGATGATACATTAAATGTGATGTTTGTTGTCTTTGTGAGAAGCTTGTTACATACATAAATTTCATGTTTAAAAACATAAAAATAGTTTTATTTTGTCAGTTTTAGAAATCATTAGTCCAGTTTAGAGTAACTTTTGAAGTTTAAAACTTAGAAACTGTCTGCAACAATAAGACCTAATGATAATGTTGCGAAAACCTAACAAAAACGAAACGTCGTATAATCAGGTATTTTTAAATACCATTTTTCAAATTCACACCAGAACCATATTGATACATTTTCACATAATATTTATGATGCTTTCTGTTCAAATTTTATATCTGTGATGCATGAAAGCTACAAATTCTTTAAAAATTGATAGAGAATTTGAGAAAATTTTGACGTTTTCTCGTTAAAAAAACTGAAAAATGCTGTTCTGGGCAATTTAAGATTTTTTTTGTTTACTATTTTATGCAAAATAAATTGCAAAGATGCTAATGTTTAGTAAAATGGGACAAATACATGTTGTAATTCATTATTTTTGTGATAAAGTGGCACTTTATAGTGAAAATTCAATTTTCTCAAAAATGATGTTTTTAAAACTGTATTCATATTTTTTTCTCAGAATATAATGTTTGAAGGTACATGAGATTTTTTCCCTCATGTTACTTATGTAACTATATATATTCATGTGAGTTTTTTGGAGATTTTCCCAAAATATTTGACTTGAGTCCATATATCGTGACAAAAAATGTCAATTTTTTAAAAAATTCATAGTGATATTTTTATATTACATGTTTTTGAGAAAACTAAACAATATATTTTAAATACTTCACTTAATTGCAAATATTACTGTTTATTTATTGTTCAGACAAGTTTTTAAGCTTTAATATTCAAAAGTTTTTTAATAATAGGTAACTAATTACAACTCAGATGCGTAATGCTTTTTGTCGTTGCGAGAAGCTTGTTACATGCATAAAAATACACAAATTTCATGTTTAAAAACATAAAAACAGTTTTATTTTTGACTTTTTTAGAAATCTCTAGTACAGTTTAGAGAAAATTTTGAATTTTGAAACTTTTAGAAATTGTGTTTGCATGTGAACATATACAAATCCATAATAATACCTTTTGCAATGTCATAAAATCACATATTTCCAAATCATTACTTTTACATATTGATATATGTTTGCATTATATTTATGATGTTATGTCAAATTTGATATTTGTAATGCATCGAAGCTAAAAATTCTTCACAGATTGTTACATAATTTGTGAAAATTGATGCAAAATGCTAAAAAACATCTCGTTCAACAAAAACTGAAAAATACTATATATGTATTTTCTGAACGTTTTAAGACTTTTGTATCCTATTTTATGCTTAAAAAATTAAGAAGATACTAATGTTTAATAAAATAGGGCAAATGAGTTGTAATTCTTTTCCCTTTATGATGAAGGCCTTTACATAAAATGCAATTTTCAAAATGATTGTTTTCAAAACCGCTTTACTTTTTCACAGAATCTAAAAAATGAATGTTCATGCAATTTTTACTGCACATAAATAATATGTAACTATACATAATAAAGCTACTTTTTTGAAGATTTTCCCAAAATATTTTGTTGAGAAGCAATTATATCGTAAAAAAATGACAATTTTCAAAAATTTCAAAGTGATACTTTTACGATAATTTTTTTTGGAAAAAGTAAACAATATATTTGAAACATTTTAACCAGAGTATAAATAAAAAGACCTAATTAATATACAGACAAAATTTGAATTTTTATTAATGAAGTTGGGAGTTTGAGATCGTCACCCCCACCTCGCTCACCCTCTTGACGTTTCTTTAAGGGAGACACTGCACAAAGCAGTCACAATAAATGTTTATGCCTTAAAACATGCATTTTTAATTGAATACAGTACCATTCGCACTAATATTTGGTCCGTCGAGCCGGAGATCTTCAGCAACTTATGGATATCCGCATTTAAGGCTTTAAACTAAATTATATACGCATTATTTGCTTAAATTCGCAGAACAACGCCCAAAGTTGTTCGAACGTCGCAAAGACATTCACCCCATCGACAGAGTCAAAGGTCACAAAAGGACCCCTCTTACCCCTTGCTTTCGTTTTGTGTTCGTTTCACCCTTTACTGCATAGGACTGTTTTGAACTGTTACATTCAACGCTTATAAACCCTCAAGTGTTTTCATTCTTCGCAAGGTCCGATTTAGAGGGGTAAGCCAATTTCATCCCTATTGTTTATTTCATTGCAAAATTATATATCATTGTTTATTACCGAAAAAAGTCAAAATGAATCCAATTGAAAAAATTAAAAAAAAAAAGAACGCCTATACGTTCGGCCGTAACAAAATTAATTACGAAAAATTCAAAATTACATTGAAAGAAATTTGTGATGATGTAGATAATATCTTCGAATTACAAGATCAACTAACGAAAAGAACTCTCATTAAAGCAACTTAATGCAGAAATGGAAAATTTAAGTAGACTTCTGAGTTCGATACTGAAATTAACGGATCCGAAGAATATTTGGAAAAAATTATTAGCATAAAGTTTAAAATTAAATCGCACATCAAAAGTCGTGAAGGCAATTTAAATGTTCCAGGTTCAACACAAGTATGGTCAGGTCAAAACCGACCACAATTATCAATAAATTATCAGAAATCCCCCTACCAAAGTTTTCTGGAAAATATGAAGAATGGAGCAATTTTAAAATATAATTTAACAACATTATCTCAACAAATTCACAACTCTCCTCAGAGCAAAAATTGCATTATCTCAAAGCTGCATTAACATCTGAAGCAAATAATTTAGAGACTATTAGCGATTCATTTAAATCTTTATTTAAATCTTTAGAAGAACGCTATGAAAATAAACGCTTAATAGTCGAAACGTAAAGGCAATCTTGCTTAGTGAAATTAAAAATGAATCGGAAAAAAGTTTTTAAGAAACTTAATTGATGATGTAAACAAAACATATTCGCGCTTTAAGGTATTAGAATTGAAGAAAAATTTTTTGGGACATTTTAATCTTAAACATTATTCTTAAAAAACTGATAAAGAGATAAAACAATTCTGAATACAGCCTTAATTCAACCGAAGTTCCTAAATTTGATGACTTCATTTCATTTTTAGAAAAACGCTCCCAAGTTTTAAGCAATATAAATAAAAATACCTTCGTAAAATCAATGTTTATACAAGACAGAAATAAATCAAAAAATTTCTTTTTAAAATCTAACAATTCTGTGTATTCATGCATTTTGTGTAAGCAAAAACATCCCATTTTTAAGTGTGATTCCTTTCTAAAATTAAATGCCATACAGAGAAGGGAAATCGTTCAGAGGCATAATATGTGTCTCAATTGCTTAAGTGATCAGCACAGAGTTTCAAATTTAAAATCAAAGCATTCTCGCAGTGAATGTGGCTTTCGACATAACACCTGCTCCACAGGAAAAAGGGAAATCTGCCAACGCCCCCTGATTTATAGCGTCACCACTACAAGGTCAGGAACTTAACCCCAACGCAGAGGAGTTTCACAGTTCTGGAAAATACAGCCATTTCCCCTCTCTTGTACTAATAGAAGCAAAACCGTAATTCTACCCACAGCAGTAGTTTAGGTTTGAATCATTCCAGGAAGTTACATTCAGCTCGCGCAGTTTTGGGATCTGGTAGCATGTCGAATATGTTACGCGTTTTCCCAAAACCGTTTGGGGGCCCCCACAAAACAGAGTTAATTTTCCTATCTCCAGTTTATAGGAAATAAAACCATAGTCAAGTCAGAATTAAACGCTACAATAAAAAAAGGGCAACGGCTCATTTTCTACAACTTTAGATTTTCTGGTTGCCTCAAAATTACAGACTTTCTTCCTGTTTCTCAAATAAATTTCCCAAATTTAAAAAACCTCGGGAATTAGAAACCCCAAAATTTGTTTTCCCGGAAAAAATCGATTTGGTAGTTGGAGAGAGGCTTTTTTTGACATAATTAAGGAAGGAATTATTCGCACATCAGACAACGCACTTGTATTTCGTAGATCAGTTTCGGATACATCGCAACCAACCACACGTTCATACAAACAAAATCAATATTGCGGTTTCATATCAGAAATGCAAAACATTGATGATAATTTACAAAAGTTTTGGGAGATGAAACAATTAACGAAGGTCAAAAGCCTTTAAAGCGGAAGAGAATTTTGTGAAAATCATTATCAAATGACTCACGCGCAATGAAGCCGACGATATGTAGTACAAATGCCAGTTAAAGACATACAAGGCTTAGAACACTCAAAAATGTTTAGCAATGAAGAATAGATCAGCTTTAAAAGATTATCAAAAAGATAAACAAATGGAAAATTTATATAGAATTTTGACAATACTTAGACTTGGGGCATATGGAAAAGTGAAGAACATTCGATGAAACATCCGCAAACAATATTTGTTATTATCTTCCACATCATGGAGTCTTTTCGCCTGATAAAACAACTACCAAATTAAGAGTTGTTTTAATGGTTCAGCTTCTACTACTTTAGGTTTGCCTAAATGACCTACTCTTTTTAAAGGTGAAGTGAAGGAAGACATTTTTGAAATCATGACACGATTTCGCAAACACAAATATATTTCACAACCGACATCCAGATGATGTTTCGACAAATTCTCATTGATCCAGCTCAACGGATCTTCTCAGGATTATGTGGAAAACAAGAGCTAATGAGGAACCAGTCATCTATAGATTGAAAACTGTCACGATGGAACCGCCAGTGCCCTTTTAGCAATACGAACACTTAAACAGTTAGCTATGGCTGAAGCTTCTAGATTTCCAGCTTCTAAAGTAGCGCTTCAAGACGTGTACATGGATGATGTAGTGTCGGGGCCAAAATCTTGATACTGCTCCCAATTCAATGCCAGTTAAAATATGTTAAACAGGAATGAAATTACATAAATGGAATTCCAACCGAAGGGGGCCCTTTAAATTTATCTACAGATTTAAGAACACTCTTTTCAACCAACGCAAAACAGCCATAAAAACCTAGGTGTTAACTGAAACCAACAAGATATTTCATGTTCAAAGTCTCAACCTCTTCAATGACATCTTATACAAAACGAGATGTTTTTAAACGTCATAGCAAGACTTAGACCCTCTGACTAATAGGACTGTCATCAGCGAAGCAAAAATCTTTACAAAAATTATGGCTTAGAAATTTAATTGGGAAGAATTTTTATACCGGAGCAATGCACCAGAGTGGCTCAATTTGTGTCCCCCCTAAAAGCCCTGGAGGAACTCAAAAATAGACGATATTTCTACAGATTCCCCACTGAAGCTCATGCTTTAGGATACTCAGATGCTTCGGAGGCAGCCTATGGAGCCGTAGTGTACATGCACTGTGTCAAAGAAGATGGTACCACCACAACCAAGCTCAAATTGCAGAAACTCGTCGCACCAATCAAATCATTTTCCAAATTCCCCGCCTTTTAACTCTCAGCTGTCTACTGTGCCCAAAATTTGTGGAAAAGTTTCCCCTCACAAGTAATTTGAAAATCATCTTGCACACCGATTTAACCAAACATTGCCTGATCAAATCCAGCAATCAACTGAAAAACTGTCGGCAATCGAGTTTCCAGATACAAACTCTGACGGAGAACTTTGAATGGAAGCACATACCTTCAGCTCAAAACCCTGTAGATATCATCTCTTTAGGT
The DNA here is from genome assembly GCA_019973955.1 of Trichonephila inaurata madagascariensis. Lineage (NCBI taxonomy): Eukaryota > Metazoa > Arthropoda > Arachnida > Araneae > Nephilidae > Trichonephila > Trichonephila inaurata. The sequence continues at coordinate 23,298 of BMAV01022559.1, forward strand.
GTAAATCCTGAAGAACTTTCTATCATTACCTATGGTGGAATGGTCCCCAGCATCTAGACAATACCTGAACAATTTTGAACCTTCATACCAGTTCTGATGAACTTACTTTCGGAACTTAAAACAGTCTGATATCAGCTTACATCAATCTTGATTCTAACTTTGAAAATGATCTTTAAATATTACAAATAATTATATGAAATTAATGCATTTTAGTTATATATTTCAGATTCCTGCATAATGTCACAAATACATCTCGCCATTCAGGTCCCCCACAAACGAGGAACTTCAGGAGCAAAACTTCATTTGTTTAAAAGGATCCAGGTAACAGTTTTAACAAAGAAATTGGGAATTTTAGGAATGGGGAACTATTAAAAAGGTCAGTTTAAATTGTTTGATTCCCCCTTTTTTTGACAAAGAAAACATACTTAGAGTTGGTGGTAGATTAAGTAATTCAAATTTAACATATAGTCAGAAATTTCCCATTTTGCTTCCAAAAAACCATAAGTTAACTATTTTAATTATGAATTATTACCATTTAAAAAATTTGAACGTAGGTGCTCAAACCCTACTTTATCTAGTCAGACAAGAGTTCTGGCCATTAGGTGGCAGAAACACTACTAGACAAATTGTTCAAAATTGTGTTGTTTGTTTCAAAAACAAACCTAAGAATTTAGAACAAATTATGGGAAATTTACCCCAGAGAAAGATTACCTTTGTTCTCCTTACTCATGTGAATAGATTTTACACAGGCCCATTTTTTATTAAATATAAAGGCCAACGAAAAGGTATTTACCATAAATGTTATGTTGAATTTTCATATTTGTTTTATTACAAAAGCTATTCATATAGAGGTTGTCCCGAACTCATTTACAGAAACTATGGTTGCAACTCTCAAACGATTTTTAGTAGAAGAGGAAAAGTACATCAATTTGTAATGATAAGCTACGAATTTCATAGGTGCAAGCAGAGAATTGAACGTTTGTATAATTGATAAAAATCCACCGATATTCTTGCAATTATTTAACAAATGAAGAAATTACTGAAATTTATTCCCTAGATCACCCAATTTTGCAGGACTTTGGGAAGCCGGTCAAATCTTTTAAACATCATTTTAAAAGAACAGTAGGGTGATGCACGTCTAACATTAGAACAATTCATAACAATTACTACTAAATAGAAAGTATTTTGAATAGTCGTCCCTTTTCTCCCCATGTCCCTGATCCAATGATTTGCAAGTCCTCACTCCAGCACACTTTCTCGTAGTAACCTCTGCTGTTACCTGGCAACTTGACAGATAAAAAGACAATCGTTTATCTCAATGGCAAAAATTACAAAAATTGTTAATTTTATATGGTGCAAAAAGGAGGTTAGATTATCTTTTAAAAATTTACAGGCTAGATATAAAAGGCAATTTTGAAAAGAAATGTAACTCGAATCAATGGTTATTTAAAAGATGGAAAACTTCAAGTTGGACTATGGGAAGAATTTTAGAGATAAAAGGTTCAGATGGAAGGTTAGAGTTGTTAAAGTTAAAACACCTAAGGTATTTTAAAAGAGGAATTTCAAAAATCTGTTTATTACCAAATGTTTAAATGTTTTAATCATTCAAAATGTACCCTATATTTTCATTCATATTTTTTTGTATATTTTAATGTGCAATTTTTTAATATTGATCATATTTTTTATTATTTGTATTTATGTATGATTATGTAACATTATTTTTTCTTGAAAGTTATTTCAAGGCCATACTGGCGCTGCGATCGTCACCCCCACTCGCCTTTACCCCCTCTTTGCACGTTTCTGCAAGGGAGACACTGCACAAAAACAGTAACAATAAATGTTATGCCTTAAAAACATGCATTTTAATTGAATACAACATTTCGCGCACTAATAATAGTTTCTTTGAAACAGGACCTAAAAGTTCAATTTAACATTGCTATAAAGTACCGACTACCCTTTTGAGTAACAGACGAAAGAACAATGTTTGTGATAAAAAAAATGATGCAATTTTCTTTAAAGACTAAATCTATGAGAGTTTTAAACTTGTGGAAATTAATAGCAAGATTATATAATTACTGTGATTTTCTAAAATTACCTTAATAATATATATATATATATATATATATATATATATTGTATGACTGGCCAAAAAACATGTTCAATCCCACTTTTATGTAAATTATTTTATATATAAGAGGTGTCCTAAGTCAGAAATGTTTATAATACAGTAGCATCCATAACTTTATATATATATATATATATATATATATATATTTATATATATATAAAGCTTATATCATAGTATGCTTATATCATATTTATATATATATATATGCAAAAGAAAGAACGAACAAAAATTCAATACTCTGATAAAAAAAGAATATAAGCATACAATCAAATGCCTATATAAACAAGGTTATTTTTTCTACCAGATCCGTTAACTGGTAGAGTGTGTAGGTGGTTCATCGATGATTCAGAATCACACAGGAATGCTAGGTCGCAAATGCCGCAGTTATGAGCTATGTTGCAAAAAAAGCAGAAAAAAAGAACAGAAATAGCAACACATTAATGAGACAGAAAACATCTTACTGAAAGGTTGTACTATAAGAAGTGTTTAAAGTTACGGTTAGAAGTCACCTGGTAGCCTGACAGTGACACTGCATTAAATTCTTTACGTTCTGGAAGATTCCTGGTATGTCACATATCCTCTTGGCTGCTATCATGTTTCCTTCAACTGAAGCAACAAGTATCTCGTACACTAAACTCTTTATGTGAACCTAGAAGAAGTTCATACACTTTCAAACACCTGTTATAGTAGTAAAAAGTTTTCTGTTTCATTAATGCATAGATATTTCCGTTCTTTTTTTCTGTTTCTTTGCACCCTAGTTCGCAATTACGATCCTGCATTCCTATGCGATTCCGAGTCGTCTCTGTACCCCCTACACACCCTACCAGTTTCTCGATCTGGCAGAATCGTCCTGTGTGTATATATATAATCGAGCTGAAATTAAACATAAAAGTATAAAAAAATGATAAACATCTGTACTAGTCTTGCAAAAAGTCGAAGTAGCCGAGTGGTCATGGTCGTGAACTCGTGGCTGGTGTTGTTTGTGTCGTATCATGGGTTCGAATTCTGGTGCGACTGAAAACTCGAAATGTAGAGAAGCTTATACATGTTAAATCTGTGGAGCATCAAGTGAGTGAATGTTCATAAACGTTTAATTTTCAAGTTTCACTAAGGGCCTATTGATGACGGACCTCGTAATTTTGAACCACAGTCAAGTGATGAGGACGATACATGAGCTAGAATCCCATTCTCCAAACTTCCACACCATGCCAACGTGAGGACTTTGAGCTTCGACAGATTTAACGTGTTTCAACGTATCTACAAAATGGATTTTCAGTGGCATCAGGACGGTAACACACGACTTGAGAGCGCTGGTCATAAATTGGTGACCATGAGAATTCAGCAACCATGGCCTCTGTTGAGGATCAAAGTCTTCATGTTGATGTGATATCGAAGTTTGGAGAGCGAGTGTCTATACGGGTGTCATCGTCGTAACTAGACCGAGGTACAAAATTATGAGGTCCGTTGCTAATAGCTCTCGTGTTACTTCAGAGTGCGACGTTAATAAACAATCAATCAATCAATCTTTAACCAATCACACATTGGTGAATTGGTACTTTTAATATCTACTGAAAAAAATATATTCAACATAATACTTAAAATGATATCTATGCTAAGCCATACATCAATTAATCATTCCTTGAGTCACATACAAGTGTAAAATCGTATATTTTTATGCAGATCTAAAGTTTTTATTCAAAAAAAACACGACACACAAATGTCTATAAAACGCTTTCGTGAAATATTTGCTTTTATGTGATATACACTGGTGTGCAAAACTTAAGCAACAATGTAAAAATTTAGCAGATAGCCATGAAATTGCAGAAAAGGAGGTCTGGAGATCAGTAGAGGGAACACGTAAGTCAGTAGAAACGTCATGCGTATGCAAATATCAGGAACAAAACGTCAGAAGCGATGTGAGCGTACGCAAAACGCGTGATGTCGGCGCGCGCTGCTCAACAGTAGAATGAAATGAAGGACGGAGACGCAATTCACCATATTCTCTGCAAGTGCCAGTGAGTCAGTTCGTGAAATATGGTTAAAGGAAATCACCTGGACGACTTCACACGTGGAAGAATGATCGGAAAGTTGGAGGAGGGGCGTACTATCACCGGTGTAGCTGCAGAGTTCGGAATCAACAAAAGTGTCGTTTCGCGCGCTTGGAAAGCGTTCCAAACCACAGGTACAGCTGTTAGAAAGGTTGGTGTGGCCGCCCGAGGACGGCAACTGCAGGGGATGACCGATATATCATCCTGCAGGCGAAAAAAGATCGACAGAAGTCAGAAAACGCCATTGTTCAGAAACTCTGTACAGCAACAGGTCGACAAGTGTAGCGGTTTACTGTGACCAGACGCTTGCCCTTTACAAAGGGGCCTGTTCGCCCGCCGTCCTGAACGCTGCCTCCCGTTGAAAGATGGTCACGAAGCCACCGTTTACAGTGGGCCAGAGAGCACAAAACTGGACAACTGATCAATGGGTCGTGTCCTCTTTACGGATGAGAGTCGGTTCAGTACCAGAAGCGATTCTCAACGCGTTTTGATTTGGAGAGATCGGGATCGGTTTTATCCCAGTAACATCAAGGAAAGAACATCAGTTACGGTGGTCCTGGAGTTCTTGTCTGGGTTGGTATTATGCTGAACGGCGGAACTGAGCTTCACATTTTCGACAGAGGGTCTGTAACCGGGGATCGCTATTGTGAGGAGGTACTTCTTCCCATGTGCATCTTTCCGAGGGGCCATTGGCCCAGACTTCATTTATGGATGACAATGCACGGCCACTTCGCACTCTTGCTGTTGAGGAGCTGCTGGAAAGTGAAGATATCACTCGAATGGATTGGCCAGCGTGCTCCCCAGATTTAAATCCCATCGAACATGTGTGGGATGCTATGGGGAGACGTATTGCCACACGCTTACATCATCCGGAGAACAACCAACAACTCAAGCAGATGTTGATTGAGGAATGGGCACTCCTACCTCAAGAAATGTTGCACCAGCTGGTTCTGAGTATGCGGAGACGGTGCGAAGCAACCATTGTAGTAAGGGGAGGCATATACCATATTAAGGAACATCTGCTTGTTGTTCTTCCTGTTGGATAGACAATCATGAGTCACGATACTATGCGTTCAATAAAGCTTGTTTTTGTTTGATTCCATACCGTATGCGTTGTATTCCTTTTTCAGCGCCGATGCTTTCGTCATCCTTTACGTACATAATACTCTCCCTCATTTCAGAATTTCATGTCTCTCAGATAATTTTTCGTGAAGTTATGGCAATAAACCCACCTGTTGCTTAAGTTTTGCACACCAGTGTAACTTTGTGATTATGCATTACCATTTAATAATCTCTAATCTACGTTTGAGTATTACTTTGTCAGATTATTTTCCAACGATATTTTAAAATAACTTGGTAATTTTTTAAAAAAATATGCTTTTCTGAATGAAAATTTCTTGCCCTACCCTTTGTGTTGGGAAGGGCAAGAGATATTTCCATTAAAAGTGAATATGAAAAAGTTGTAAGATACCTTACACATTAAGGCATCATCATAAAGAACAATATATTTCTCTTGAATACATAAGAGAATTTACTGAATATTCCAATTATCTATCCTTTCCTTCTCACCCTTTTATCCTATTGATTTTCAACACCTTATTATTCTCCTCATCCTATTGCGTTCCTTACAGAAGAAAACTATTTCGTTATTACGCTTCCTTGACATTCCGCATTTCATCCATTGTTACTTCGAAGAGGCATTCATCATTGATGCCGTTGTTCCACTCTGTCATCACTGTTACTGTCCTCTTAGGACACGATGAAGATCATTTAGTACACACCTTGGACTGAGATAAGCATTCATTATCTTTTATTCGTGTTTTCCTAATTCCGGAATTTCCATGTCCAAGCTAAAGAGTTTTTACCTTTGTATCATCCCAGATATAATTTTCAAAATTGTTTTGAGAAATATGTCCATGCTGCCTTTTGGGAAAAGAGGCAAATTTTAAATTTCGGTGGGTAAAATATTTTTCTCTTACATTATTTTCAAATGTTTTCTGAATATTTCAAATAGGGTTCAGCTCAGGATATATTGTTTAATGTAATCCTTTCTCTCATATTGAGAGAAACTTCATAATTCTTTTCATGTACAAATTAAAAAATTTCATTCAATTTTTATTTATTTTTACCCAAAATTAAGCTTTATAATATTAATCTTGAAATTTTTGTACACATATCACTGCTACATAAGTTATGTTCTCAACAGAAGAGTTTATATAAAAAATATTCCCAAATTTTGAACATTTAAATGCATAATATTCTATTAGTTAACTAATACAGATATAGAAAAATTTTATAGAAAATTTCTAGAAATTAAGTTAGAGAGAATGTTTACATCATTTCAAGAAGGCATTCTTAAAAAATGCAAATATTATGGGGAATAACTTCTTGGTATAATCTGAAATTCAAGCAGTGAATTCAAAGATTTGTTCTGAGGAGAAATATTCTTATCTCATGATTAAAAAACATTGGGAAAAATGTTCGAATCCCCTATTCATCTGAAAGGTCAATTATAAATTCTACTTGGAAAGAAGAAATATGAGTAACATGGAAAATATTCCATTGGCGCAGAAACATTCGTAGCTAGAATAAATTCGTAGCTAGAATATAAAAGCTAAAACATATAATGTTCATCGTCTTTTGCCGTCGCATGTGCGTGTGAGGCCCAATGCAACCCTCTCGAAAAATAATTTAATTAGGGAGGAATAGAAATGCATTGTTAAACTTGCTTTGATTTTTTGTTAACTCTAAAAGCTCCATCAAGGCTATTGTCGATGGAACTCGTCATTGTGAACCTTGGTCAAGTGACGGGGATTTCACCTCTCTCTGTAAGCTGCACTCCTTTTCCAAACTTCCACATCACTTTAACGTGGGGACTTTGAACCTCGGTAGATTTGACGTGCATAAGCCCTGAAACACTGCGAGTCTTCAGTGACACCTGAACTTCAACCCACAATTGGCGACAAATTGGGTCGTCAAATGTCGCCAAAAATTTGGAAATAAAATTAGATGTCTGGAGAGCACTTCAGAAGATTCAAGGCTGATTATTTGACGAAAAAACTTTAGAACAAGCTAGAACAGGGCTGCGCAACCTGTGGCACACGGTACAATTCTCAGTGGCACTCTGCACTACTCTACAAATTTGTCAATTGTTGAGAGGATGCAAGTTGATAAATTTGTGATGACAAACATTTATGGAATAACGAAAAAATCTAAAAAATAATTCTAAAGATAAATTTACAGCTATTTTGTGTAAATTATTGAATGTTTGTGTGTGTGTGTGCTAGAGAGGTTTAATTGTGTGTGTTTGAAGAGAGAAAATCGCGTGTACTCTGCTTGCCATTTTTAATTCTACATATCAAAGTAGAAAAAATAATTCCTCATAAGAAAAATATTTCGAGTCCACAAAGAAATTGTTTAACAATTGAATGCTCAATATCTTGTCAAATTCAAGTCACACATTATACCCCTGATTTTGAGATATGCAAGTAGAGCGGTGCAAGCACTAGGTTCGCATTAAAATTTTTATTTCTATTATTTAACTCTAATGAAAGGAAATAATTATATTTCATGTTGTCTATTTCTTATTTTAATAAATATGTTTAAAAAACATATGCACAATTTTATTATTTTTATTTTTGTGGAAGGAATATTTATATTTTATGCTGTTTATTTTTATGTTAAGAAATCTATTTAAGTGATGCAAATTGATATATAATGAGAAAAACTGTAAATCTAATTTATTGACTTCTATTCTCTAACTCTGCATGCATTATCACGGGAAACGAATTGTTTCAAAAATGTCCTACTGTGTGGCACGCTAAATCCTATTGGTAGATTGCTTTAGCACGGCATAGCTAAAAGGTTGCTAACCCCTGCCCTAGGCCCAGCCTATATTAGGATAATGAAAGGAACATAAGAGCTTGGCAATGATTATGCGTTTCATTCGATTCATGCGATATTCATTTCGATTGATGTGACAATTTTGAATTGGTGCTATTGTAAATTGGGAAGGGGTGTTATTATATTAGACTTCCAGATGAAATTACCTAAGAACCTACCTGTGCTAGTTGCGTCCTGTATTTGTAAGACGATCCATCGCGAAACAGTAATAAAATATATTTTATAATGCTTAAAGAAATTGGTTAGTTGATATTATTGATTCAAAGGCCCTATTTGAACCAACCTACATTAATTTCTTAGTAATCAAACATATCATTCTAATTTTATCAATGTACTAGCTGCATGGCCCGGCGTTACACGGGCTTTCTCTACATTTACAAATTTTCCCTTCCCTTCACAAAATCAGCACTTCCATTATTCTTTTTTGAAACTACTTTGACTTTTTTTCTTCTTTCCCCTCCGCTTAGCCCGGGCTTTTACCGAGTGTGTAACTTAATTTCCTCTTTCCTTCATGACGCATGTACTTTTGTGCGGTTGTGTGTGCATACGATGTGAGGGATTGCTATAATGATGTCATCAAAATTCCCTTTTTCGAAATTTTTTCACTTCTTTTCACTGTCAGAGAGGTTTCTCCCCCTGCGTTGCACGAACATTTTTGAATGTATAACATATTGTCATGGAAATTCCCCTTCAACTCTAACTGTCAGCACTTCCTGTTGTCTATGCATGATTTCTATATTAATGTCATTACAATTCCCTTGTTCGAAATTTCTTCCACAGCTTTCCATTGTCAGACATGTTTGTTTATCTCTCTATAGCCCGGCGTTACAGTGGCTTTTTTGAGTGTAGAACTATTCCCCCTCTCCCCCATTATTTATAAATGACGAATTAAAAAAAGTCTCACAGATAGCTATTGAAATGATTTTTTTTTCTGATCGATTGAATGTTTGATTAAACATATGTAAATGTAAAAAACACACAATATATACATGGTGAAAAGCCTATATATATATATATATATATATATATTTTTTTTTACATTCACAAAAAAACATTAAAAGAAAAAGAATACTGTTGATAAAATTTTTTAGTATTTTATTATAATTTTATAGTTTTTCTTTCCCCACAACGTTTTAAAACATCTCTAATTTTCTTCTAACAAAATTTCGTTTTTTTTGACGGCCACGATTAATGCAAAATTTTTAAAAACCAAACCCAAGGGAAAAAAACGAAGCATAGATGCAAATAAGAAAACCCTTTTAAAAAGGATAGAAAGTTTAGTGGGCAAAAATAGAAATTTAAAAGCTCAGTTGGGAGATAAAAAAGTGTGGATCGACGGTTTAGAATAAAAGACGCCCCCCCCAATCTATAAAAAGGTTGCATACTATTGCACACGAGCCCCATCAGTCTCCTGAAGTAATTGAATCATTAAAATTCAACCAAGGTGGGGGTTTTTGAACGCTAGTATATTATTAAAACGGAATTAGGCGGATAAATTATTTATTTTGGGGAAAATGATCTAATTGCGCGATCGGGAGTTAGTTAAAACGGCGTACTTTGGTTTATTCTCACTTTATAAGTTTGTTCGATATCAAAATAAATTTTTTTAAATTATTAAAAAAAAGTCTATTAAGAATTATAGAATGTCTAAACCTTTCCCGAGATAATCCCACACCTCTAACTTACCGGAAAAACCCCAAGGGGAAAAGCTACGACAGATGGCTATGTCGCAATCCCGGAACAATTTTTATAATTCTGGGTTAGGTAATGCAGGAGGATTTGGTATTTTCCCAAAGAAAGGGTTTTTTCCGGGTCGGAGAATGACAGAATTTCTGGGCCCATAGATAATCAAATACGTTATTTGAAATCCCAAGTAATTTGGATGTGCTTATTTAAAAAAGTCATCTCGGGAAGGGGCTCAAGATTGGTACTCAATATTTGCATCGGGTTGGGTGCAAGTCAGCCACGGATTTCGCGCAGCAAAAGGTAGAATTCAAAAACCCCCAATAAAAAATAAGAAAGAATTGGAGGCGAGGTTTTCGCGTCCCAGCGGGGAAAAATCAGGAACCAAAGATTTTGTTTACGATTTGCAAAAAATTAAAAAAAATACATAAGGTTTGGAGCTAAAGGATGTCGCAGGCGGAATTGGTTGATAAATTTTGTGGGCTAAACCAGAATCCAGGACTTTGTGGAAGTTCGCAACCGGGAAAACACGGTACAATTTTTTAGAAATATTAGCTAAATTTGAAGAGGGTTTTTTCTTGAAAATTTAAAAAAAGGGTTTTTAAAATGGGTGAAAATGTGGAAAGACGGGTAAAAAAACGCGCGGGGGATGCCAAATTTTTGGATGCTAACCCAAAAAAACTGGAGAGTTCCTGAGGTTGGGCGAAAAGACCAAATAATGGCAAAAAATGATTCTAGAGGAAACCTTAAGAATACCCGAAAAAATAATAGGGGGTTGGGGGAGGAAAAAGATTTCAGAATGATGATCGGAAGTTTAACAAAAAGGGGATCCCAAATTTTGAAATGATAATTTTATGGGGAACCGTAAAAAGGGTTCAGGAAAATTTCAGTCGAGGCAATGGGGATAAAAAGGAGACGATTAAATGTTGTGAAATTTAAATTAAAGTTCATAATCAAAAGGAATCGGCGGGGATATACCAATTGCTTTTTTCCCTTTATGTAAAAATATCACCGTGGAGCTTCAACACGTTCCTATTTTATTAAAAAAAACACTTTTTTGAAAGCGCTATGGGACACCGGAGCAGATAAATCTTTTTATATGGGAAAAAAAAATATAAAAAATATTTTTTATAAAAAAGTAATAAAATCGCGAGCTCGGGTGATCACAACGGGGGAAACGAAATCCCAAAATATGGGAATTGTAGAATTGATTATTCAGATCCGCGAATTTTTTGGGAACCCCGGGTCGTTTCATGTGTTGACGGATTTGGAAAAACCCAGGTATTCTTGGTGTTGTTTTTATAAGTGGATCAAGGATTGTTTTAGTTTTTTTGATCAAAAAGCGTTGGCGATTCAAGATTCGCTGGGGGAAGATTATAATGTAGAAAAAGGGGAATTTGCCCCATTGATGTGTCAGAAACGAAGTTAAATATTGTGGCTAATGTTTTATCAAAAAACCCTATTTGAAAGTATAAGGGGAAAAAAAGGAAATTGTGCAATAATCAGAAATTTAGTACTTATTTCCCGCGAAACAGTTAATAACAGAGAAAAAAGAATGACCGAAGGTTTCATATTTTAAGAAATTTTAAAAAAAAACCCGGAAGATAACCTTTTGTTAATGGGGCGTTTAATGTGAGAATTGGCCCCACGACTTCCGTCTAATTGAAGGTTTGTTGTTTTATGCGAAAACACCCAACGTCGTTGGGGAAATCCGTGTATGCTTTCCCAAAGTTTTTAAAAAACGGCATCCTGGGGAATTTTCCCCCCGGACAAAAATCCGGGACATCTGGGTAGTTTTAAAAACTTATCTTTAAACCCGGGACTTTTGTTATTTCCGTATATGAAAAATTTATTGATCAATATGTCTCTACATGCCATATGTGCCAAGTTAACAATTATAAAAATTTCTTTACCAGCGGTCGATTAAACCCGGGATTGTATCAAATTATCCAAATGAGATAGTTACGTTAGATTTTGGGTTTGGCCCGGGATCCTATATCGAGGGTAAAAACGTAATCGATATATTTTAGTAATAACCGATCATTTCAGCAAATGGGCTGAAATTATATTAAAAAGGCCTCGGCTCGTATAATAGCGGATATTTTTTTGATAATTTTTTTATCGCGTTTGGGCTCCAAAAAATTAAAAAGTAAAACGGGCCCCAATTTTTATCCGAAATTTTTGAAAAAATTTAAGTGAAAAAATTAGGCATAAGGGGGATGTGAAGACTTTGTTGGGCCCCCAAGCAAATAGGACAGAACAGTTAATCGGGTATAGTGCAAAAAGATTGCAAAATTTTTTAATGATCAACACGGCCCGGGACCAATTTTACGTGAGTTTGCTTTTCGCTATCCGTGGGAGTGAATGGAAAAAGGGAAAAAACCCCCCGGGGAAATTTTTTTTAGTCGAAAATTGATTACCCTTTTAAAAAATTTGTAATGATTTCAGACGGAACGGGAAATTTTCAGAAGAGATATTGAGAAAAATTTGGAACCAAAAAGTACGAAAACTAAGCATGAAAGGTGGGAAAAAATATTATAATAGACGAAGACGGATGTACAAAATTGGGGAAAAGATTGGGTCTTATTAGAGTGGGGGGTAGGGGTGAATATTAACGTCGCACTGTTCAGCTCCCCGAGGGGTTTTTGGGGACGGACCACAAATTTTTTTAAACCCTGGTCAAGTGACGTGGGCGACACCTGAGCTGGCACCCCCTCCCAACTACCACACCACACCCCCAAAAGGGGGGGACGGTTTTTAGCTCTCAAGATTTTTCCCTGCATCGCTGCCCTCCCCGGCGGGTCTTTAGTGGGACTGGGGCCAACCCCGGGCATGCCGCCATGGTTGGAAAACCCAACCACTGGGCTTCCCCAGCCCTGGGTTTAATTTTAACCCCACCCTTTTAAATTCAGCAACTAATAAAAAACTGTTCCCCAAAATTTAAAAAAAAATTTGAAGGTCCCTTTTTAGAGTATTTGAAGTAAAAATTAATAATATTTAAAATGGGGTCAGGAAAAAAATTAACTGTTAATGTTGATCAAAAAGAAATATCGTCATAAAAAATTTACGAGGGGCGAGTTAGGGAAAAGGTCCCCGGAAAAGGGATTAGTTCACGTCAGGGAAAAGAGTAGTTCGGAAAACGTACATCAAAAGATCAAATGAGTCGCAATATGGGGAAAAGGGCCCGAAAATAAAGCGTAGTTAGGGGGAAAAAGGGATAAATCTCAAATCAAATTCAATCTAAGAAAAAAACGGGTAGGGCCGATAAGGCAGACCAAAATTATCAGATCGCTGCCCCAGCTCATTCTCGAATGAAACAAGAAATAAAAGAAAACCCCAGATAAAAGGGGAAATTAAAAAAGGGCGTATGGGTCGGGGGAAGTGGACCCAAAAAAAGTGGGAGAAAAAGTAGACGCAATAACAATAATAAAAGAACCTTTATCTAGTAAATTTTATAAATGGAAGAAAAGAAACCGGAAAAAACTGGGTTCAAGATGGACGGAGATATGACCTGCGCAAACGCCAAAGAAAGGATCAGGGGTCCCGACCGGCCAAAGGGAAACAACAACAGGACAAGCAATAAAAACCGACAAAGGGGACTACCCAAACCCCAAAAGCAGGCAACATAAAGGGAAATTTCCCGAGCAGCCGAGGAATGAAGAAGGGAAAAAAGTGGTAACCCCGTCATTAAAATCATGGTGGGAGACTGAATATAAAAACCCGGTTGTATTGTTTCATTTTTTTTTTTTCCCAAAAAGTGGTCGGAAAAAATTTTTGCAAAAAAGGGGAAATTTGGGGGTTTAAAAATTATAAAACCAAAACAAAAAATTGACACTACAATGAGTGTTTTATTTTTTCAATTTTGACTTGTAAAATTTTTTTTTCCCCAAGGGGTTGGAGAAAACAACTGTAATCATGCATTTGTTTACTTCGATGTATTTACTTCGTGAGATGCGACAACCCCTTTGGTTTTTTGTTTTAATGATTTTTTTGGGAAAAATGTTTGTAATCTATAATTTAAAGTATATATAAGTTTTGGATTTTTTCCCCATTTAAAAGGGGCATCCGGGTTTAGGGAAACCGGCGAGTCAGGGCACCAACAACAATATTAAAAACCGCGCGGCTCATTCAGAGTTTGGGCGGGGCCAGATGCAGGATGGGAAAAGAAAGTTTATTGTAATTTAAAAAAAGAAAATATAATGCATAAAAATTGTGAAACTTCGGTATTATGTAAATATAGATTTTGCAAAAATAACTTAAAAGTTTTTTTTTCAGGGGGGACGAACCCCCCGAAAGTATTTTTCCCTAACTGATATGTAGCCCCCCTTGGAGATGGAGCCGGGCCCCCAAGCTCATAAATGAATATTTGTCCTGATGCAGAGTTTGGGTCTGCGCACCCAGTAAGAAATGCACGTAAACATTTAAGTGTTTAGAATATCTAAGTAACGTTAAATATAGAGTTTACATGTGTAAAAGGGAGAATATACCATGATTAAAAAGCAAAATTGTTAATGTTGGCCTAGTTAATGGAGTAAAATGTATTGTGTCTGTCACGAGTTTAAATTTAAGTTAAATATTAAATTTAATTCTAAGATGAATAATGAAAATTACAGTTAAGAGTTAAATATTGGAAAATATAGAAGTTAAAATGAGGATTCAAGGTTAAAATTTAAATAAAATTTAGAAAGTGAGGAGGTTCAGAAATAAAAATTTAGGCACGTAATTTATTAAGGATGCTGAGAACCTTTGAATAAATCACGTTTTTCTTCTTGGAGGGAGTGTGACATCTCTCGCGTTCTTTTTCTAACGTAACCCCTACGTTCTTTGACGGCCACGATTAATGGCAAAACTTTTCATACCCAAATCCAAGAAGTAAAACGAAGCATAGATGCAAATAAGATAACCTTTAAAAGGATAGAAAGTTTAGTGAGCAAAAATGGCAATTTAGAGAAAGCTCAGTTCGGAGATGAAAAAGTGTGGATCGACGGTTTAGAATCAAGACGCCCACCTCGCTAATCTATACAAGGTGCATACTATTGCACACGAGCCCATCAGTCTACCTGAAAGTAATTGAATCATTGAGTATTCAACCAAGGTAGGGAGAATATATTCTGAACGCTAGTATATTATTGAAACGAGATTAGGCGGATCTAATTAGTTATATTGATAAGTGATCTAATTGCACGATCTGAGTTAGTTAAAACGGCGTACTTTGGTTTATTCTCACTTTTAATATAAGTTTGTTCGATATCTCTAAGTAATTTAAGTTAAATTCTTAATAAGTCATATTAAGAATTATAGAATGTCTCATCCTTCCGATAATCCCACACCTCTAACTTACGCCGAAACCCCAAGACATAGCTATCGACAGATGGCTATGTCGCACGTTTAGTACATCATCTAAACATGTGTATTTGACGAAAAAAAGTATATTATACAAAACTAACATATTCATTTTTTTAACAATAATTACTTTCTTAGAGCTTAAAATAATATAAGGGGTTTGGTATTTTCATTTACTCAATCAATCATTACATAACAATAATTTCCTTCTTAGGTTTTGAAATAAAAAAATTGATTAAAAGTGTTCATTGAGCAATTAGTTGTGACATATCGTTTGTTTAAAAAATGGCTGTAAAAAAAAAAAAATCTCTTTTATTGATAAAGACTTATTAAATATTTAAAAAAATTGTAAAATAATTAAATAAATATATAAGATATTTTTTGCTTTTATTATATTAATTATAAAATATTTTTTCTATAAATAATTATAATAATATAATTTATATGTATTATATACCAGCTGAAATGACCTTTTTTCGCACTCGCACAAAAAGTTAAGTTAAAAAACATAAACTTCCCCTATTATAGCAATTATAATATTTTTTAGGGAGGGTAAAACCCTGTGTAAAGTAGAATAACAAAAATTAAAAATATTTTTTTTTTAATTTTTTAAATTATAAACATTTTAAACAAAGTACAATTTGGCCTAAGATTAATAATTTAACAAAAACAAATATTTCAATGTAAAAGAGAAAATTAGCATGCTATAATGTAAACAGAAATGAATGAATGCAAATAGAAATAAAAATTGTATCAGAAAAGTAATAGCAGTAGTAAGTTTTTGCTATTGAACTATGGGTGAAATAACCTGAAATAGATAAACCAAAAGAAAAAATTAATGATGATATACTGACTAACAAAATAATATCATAAATAAGAAATATTAGTAAGCCATCAAGAGGAAAAAAGTTAAATTAGGATTACATGAGGAACAGTTTAATAATATCTAAGACCCGAATTATTTTTATCTTAAAATATTAAGTTCTTATGATTATTACTTAATGGACCACAATGACACTGGGAAAAATAATAAAAAAAATTCTACCCCCTTCCCCCCCCCCTGGAACGTAGCAGGTACCTGCACGATCGTGAGGGTTGGGCGCGTTATCTTTGAAACAGGTCACCTATGAAATTTTACGAGTTATACATTTATAGCTCTAAGTTGATAGAAGACGCAATCTTTATTCAACTAAAATTGTTACAAATAAGGAAATTATTTATGTATAATTAACTCTTTTATTAATTCATTATTTATTTACTGTAAAAATCTTTTTTGTTTTTGACAAGCATAAATAACCATTGCATTTTTCACATGTTTTCTAACTGCTTTCGTGGTTTTCAAATCTGCACTTGCAAGGCCTTGAAATGTCATCAACACATCAAAAATGGCTATACATGTCAAGCCTTTTATCCTGGAATGACCAGGATAAAAGCCATGACATATATTGCATGTGGATAATAATGCTTCGATCTTTTTGCGAGTGGAGTTACACACACAACACTGTTATCTTCATCATCAGTTAAAATACTTTTGTTTGTAGGGGGAGAGGCTGATAACGCTTCAGCTATCTCTAACTTAAATTTTAAGCGATCCGTTTTGATTTTTAAAGTAATTTTATTTGATATTACATCTTGTTTGCACAGAAACCAAGAATTTGTAACAGGTAATTACAATGTAATGAATGTGTGTTCAAGATACTTTTATGGTAAAGAATGATCCAAAATTGTCTTTTTTTCAAATATTCCCATGTGTTTCTTCATTGCTCTCATCTGAATTTGATTCTCTTTTCCAGTATACGCGATTCATATGTTCTGTTAGCAGTATTGTCATCATCCAAGAGATCACTGATATAAGTTCAATCCGATTTATTCATCAATGGAAAAATTTCTTCTGCGAGAATTCTTCTCCTTTTAGACACCTAAAAAAGTTTTTGGTTAAAAGTTAACACAGTATTCCATGAAAAATAGTAAAATGTATAAGAAAATTTTATTATTTAAAATATATTTATGTAAGCATAATTAAATTAAATTAAAAATTAAACTCCCTATCTAGCACATAACTCATATTTTTCATTTCATCTTCTATCAAACTAATCACCCGTTTATTTCTCCCGAACATACGGCCTAGCCAATAAACATGTTTAATTCCAGATCGTTATATTTAGTAGGCCTATATGTCAGCATTAACTTTCAAGTACAATCATAAATTCCGCTATACTTACCCCAACGGTGTTTTAAGTGCTAACCCACTTAAAACACACCGTGGCGTGTTTTTTTCCTCCCTGCTCTTAGCGTCAGAAGAGATGTACTAATTCTAGAATAAAGACCTTTTTAAAAACTAAGTCTGATTCTGTCTCAAAATATATATATATATATATATATATATATATATATATATATATATTTAAACCACACCATACTATCTATCACCGAAAAACCTACATTTTTTTTTGGGGGGGGGGAGATATGAAGATATCTGTGGAGAGGATAAAAATGTCATACTCGTCAACAAATGTATGAAAAAGAAAATTAATTGCAAAAGAGAGAGAGAGAGAAAAAAAAATAGGGACTCATCCATGGCGACCCCAAAGAATATTTGGTATTAATTGTATATAACTATATATTTCATTTTTATGTAGGCTTTCCTCAAAATTATTGAAACAGAAAAAAAAATTCGCATGGTAAGTACTTACCTTTTCAGCTGCAGTGACTCAAGTAACGCCCAACCCACATGATCGTGCGGATAACGAAATCCCGAGTCCTACAAGCCACATTAATAGAATATAATTAATATTTTTCTATTTTACAATTATTTAAACATTAATGCAAAAATTTGTACCTAAGCAATTAGAAATATATTGATAATTACCTTTTTACGACAGATAAAAAGAAGACGTGTTTTCGTTTTTTGGAAAACAAAGCTAGATTTGCCAGCTGAAAGTAAAACATGGACCACAACCATCGTCTGTTGATAAAAAGTAACACTTTACACTTTCCGCAAACCGGCTGAATCGTTAGATTCCCGATTTTCTTACATACGACTATTTCAGAAGTAAAAACGAAACGTATAAGAATATCTAACCCGCACGATCGTGCGGGTTAGGTCTTAAAGGGATAAAGTATTGAATGTAATTCAATACTACAAAAATTAAATTAGTATGAACAAAAATAAAAAATCTATCTAAAATAGGTCCCCGTTGAAATAATCTAAATTCAACAACAGTACTGAATGATACAAACAATAAAACATGTTGCTAAAAAATTAATTATTCAAACAATACTTTTTTTTCGCAATATTTCTATTAGTAATTGTAATTCTATTACAAAGAGCAAACAAATGAGTACATACAATCATAAATAACTATAGTGATAATTGAAAAATATATATCCTATATGGGCAGTATGATAATATATAAAATATATATACACGATCTCCAAATTCTACATGAGGATACGATATTATCAGAAGTAACATTAAACCATCAGATGTCAAATCACATCAACACTTAATTTTAAATAAATCTAGAAGGAGAAAATCTTTTCAAGGTGCATATTTTTTCTGCAAACACTTTTTCTTTTATCATAAATGGTAGATTTATATGTTGCAAGAAGCAAAGTTCAGGAAAAAATCAGGAATTTCCAAAAGAAAATATGAGTCGACACCTCACCCTAGTTCAGCAAATAACTTTTCGTTAAAAAAATTTTCTGATTTTTTTCATTTAAAACAAAAATGATCGGTCATAGTGACATACAAAAACACATGGCTCACCAATCTGTCGATAGCAATTAGTTTGAATTTAGTGTCATTTCTTTCTGTTATACTTCAAGCAATATTTTTCTACAATGAAGAAAGCATTGAATTTGCCAATGAAGGAAGAATAGCAAAAATCTTTAATTTCAACGATAGAAAATATTATAGCAATGTATTTATATGTAAAAAAGGTAAACAATGCATATGTATATGTACAATGAGCTAAAAACCGCATGAAGAATAGATTGTCAGATGCCACAAACAGTTTTGAACAACAACAACAAATAAATAAATAAAATAAAATAAAAATAAAAACAGAAATCTTACATACCATAAAATCCAGCGTATAACGCCCACTTTCAGCACAAAAAATTAAATCAAAATTTACGTGTTCAAGAGCTTTAAAAACAAAAAAAAGATGAGCAAAGGAAAAGATTAAGACTTCGATAAATATCGAAATACTGTTTATTTAAAAGAAATGACACTCCTTATGAACTTAAAGGGTTATAATTCTATATAGAAGTATATACTATTTTTTTCTATACCTTGGAATAATACCTTGAATAAATGACTTCAAAACATGAGAGCATTGCATATGTACATTTCAGATTTCTTCGTAAAAAAGAGGGTGTGCATTATACAGCGAACATAACAAACATTAAAAAATGCAGCTCAAATGTATAGGTGAGCATTATATGGCCGATTTTATGGTAATCTGATATTTTTATTTGCATTCTTTTTTTAGCGTCAAATTGTTCAATATCATCCATTTTTTTATTCATTTCACCATTGGAATGTGAGTCTAAATAACTGCGCATATTTTTCATGATATTCAACATTGATCACCATCTGCTGATGAAGGAAGAAAAGCACAATAATCTTTTTTTTTCTGTCTACCAAAGACAATCTCATAGAAATGAACATGCATAAAATCTTTAAAAATCTATATGAAGAACATTGTAAGAAGGAAAGTTAAACCACACGACAAAAACTGCATGAACTCTGAATTGCAAAAGAGAATTACTTTGTTGAGCCCATCCATAGTCTGATTTTGATGAATCTACCATAAACAGCTCAGAAAATAAAAATTCGCATTAGCATTGGTATTCTTAGATATTAGCATTCAAATTGGCACTATGCGAATTGTGCTATTTTCCACCAAAATCTTACAAATCTTTTTTTTTTCATATAAAACATGTAAAAATCTTTGTTGTTTTGATATCAAGGAGTGATTCGTGTGGCGCCAATTTGGCTGTGGTGACACTAATAGGTAAATACCTAAAAATCTATTAAATCACGATATCGACAATCTTATAATCCCAATTAGTTTGCATTGAGTTCCATTTTCTTTTTGTTATCCTAATACTATAATCGCGAAAGTTTGTATGTATGGATGTTTGTTGCGCTTTCACGGGAAAACAACTGAATGGATTTTAATGAAATTTTACAATAATATAGCTTATACATAAGAATAACACATAGGTTATAATTTATAAAGATATTATGTGTCCAAAATATAACGATAAATGTCATGTAAGTAGGAAAACATTTTGACATCAGCACACACACATAAGCTATTCTGACGTGTGCTGCAAAAACCGTTAGAATTACATGTATATAATCAGATAAATTTTTCTGCACGTTTTTTTTAAAAATGATTTTACTATGCACGTTTTGTTGTAACAAATTGATCCTTATATCAAAATAAATACATTTATATCGCTTATGGACCATAATAATAAAATTTAGTTTGCATGTTTCTTTTATTGAATTGAAATAAGCCAAGAATGCTCTCAACGGGGTTACCGGGGTAATTGATGCTAAAAATTCCGTTTGGGCTCTATTAGATTTAGACTTGAAATTTAGCACATATGCTTATTTTACATAGAGATCCATTTAAAGTTGCTTTTGTGGAAATTCCTTGTTTGGGTTAAGGGGAGTGCAAAAATCTTTCGATTTTCATTAGATATTATTAGAAATTCTGTAGTTTTATATCAAGAGGCGAGAGTTACAGCTATAAATACATTTTTCAAACAAATTTTTGTGAAAAAAAGTGCCACTTTGGCTGCGGTGATTATAATACGTAAGTATCAGAAAAAACAGTAACCTTTTTCTTTTTAAATGGAAGGAAATGTTGGTACTTGCGTTTTAACGCACCAATGTCAACATTCAAAATAACTCACCAAGTTAGCATCCCTGTTTTCACATATGTTATACGCGCTAAATTGGCAACCATGTGCTTCGTTTCATGTAATGTCGCCAATAGGTTGTGATAATATGCAAGAACCGAAATGTCAAAGGAAGATTTTTTTGGTACATGCGTATTATTGCAACAATTGCCAAATCTATTAATAACTCGCCAAGCTGGTAACCGCAATTTCCTATGTGTCGTCCATACAGAATTGGCAACAATGTCCTTCGTTTCGCATAATGCCGCCAATAGGTTACGATAATACATAAGTACTGATTTTTTTGACCAAGTGGCCATGCTAAGCATTTGGAAGTAGGCAATGCAAACCCGAGATCCTTACAACTGATGTACCAAAATATATACAGATTTGTAGCAAAGTCGACTCTTAAAAAGCAACATAAATTTAATAAACAACATGGAGGAAGCAAAAATGCTTTCAAAGCTAAGCCCTTCTCTTAGAATAAACTTGTGTTTGCAAATGTTTTTATTAAAGTTTTGATTTTTTTAAGGGCTTAATTTTTAAGTTAAAATTTCTAAATTTCATTCATCGGTAACTTCTTTTAAAAAAAATACTGCGTAAATGAATTCTTGAAAAAGGGTTTTATTTCAGCAATAATCTGTTTTACATTAGTTTAATTTAGTACTATATTCTCTTTTTGTTATACTGCTAGATGGGATTTTCTACTTTATCGTTACAATAAGTAAGTTTTAGAATTTGCCGTTGAACAAAGAAAAGCAATAAAGTTTTTTCTAACAGAAAGAAACTTTGTAACAGATTATTATTATTTTTGAACATAATAATAAAAGCAGGTAAGAAGTGAAGGTAATTTAATTGTCTAAAAAAATACACTGATATTTGTGTTGAAGAATAAGTAATTATTATCTGTACTTACGTATTAGTGTCACCGCAGCCAAATTGGCGCCTCATGAATCGCGTCATTCCCCCAAAATATGACCGAATTTATATAAAATATGTTAGAATCTTTGTTGTTGGTATCAATGTGTGATTCGCATGGCACCAATTTTGCTATGGTGACGCTAATACATAAGAACCACCTAATTTAAGCTTCTGTTTACGAAAAGAGCTTCACAAATCATTTTTTCACTTAAAAACTTGAGTCACGGTATCATATAATTTAAACTACAAAAAACAAGAAAAAATTACGGTTTGGAAAATAAACAAACATAAAACTGTGTGACACTAAAATAGAAATTATAGCATTAATTTAATGCAAAACGATACACATGATAATTCATCGAAAATCTAATGTTATCATATTTGTGTTGCCAATCCAAAAAATGAAATTTAGGAAGAACATTTTTTTACGACAAATTTTTCGAAAAACAAATGCAATTCCACCACAAAGAGTTAAAAAAATCATAAATAAATATATTTACAATAAAATATGCTAAAATCCTCCAAAAAACTGCTCTAAACATTGCTTAAAAATTGAATTTTAAAAAATTCTAAAGCGAATTTCGAAAACAACTCTTCGAGGTGTTCAGGATAATGACCTACAGCTTCTACGGGCCAAGCTTCAGACTTCTGGGTTGCTTAGTTTGGCCGCGGTACAGCTGAAACACACAAACTCTTTTCTTTATATATATAGATAACAGTGATCTCGAGAAGAAATTGAAAATAGCGAGATAAAAATGTTAGTTCGAAAGGGAGGAAATCGAGAATAGAAAAAAAAATTTCTGGACATCCCTGTGGAGAGCTTCATTCCTATTTACCTAAAACAGTCGACCCTACGAAGGAGAGAAGAGAAATAGTTTTGCGTATCTAAACAACTTACTAAGAAAGGAATAATTCAGTGGTTTGTTTTAGAAACATCTCATATGATAGTAATACAAAGGGTACATTGTAATATTGTACATTGATCATTTTAAATCGTGCACAAATGATGAGTGCTATACTTGACTCTGTACATCTCTATTACATAGTATATGCTTAATTTCTGCTCTGCTAGATTTCACATGCATTTAGTTACAAATTGCGCATACTTTGATCTTTGAATTGAGAGTAGTATTATCAAATCTTTGTCATCTTCAATTATAGTCCTATTCGTTAGAATGTGTGGATCTATACTACATATTCTAAGGTAATTTTATCATTAGAAAATGAAAATGCTTGTATGTAATTATTCAAACCCTACCATTTAGATAAGCATTGAATTCCTGGAAAAGACCCCTAAATTAATTTTGTAACAAATGCGAAATAAGTTCAAATCAAATTCCGATGACAGTTTACTTGAAAATAATGAATAATTTTGTGTAGTTAATTTTTAATATTAATGAATTTTCTTGAGTTACTGCGTTACTGTTAAGTTCTGTTTTACTTTATTGATTTTATTAGTTGGTGTTGCTGTAGAACTACAAAATAATGACAGATTTCCTAAATTTGAACAATATAATCAAACGAAGGCCTCACCAAAATCAACACTACACCTGGTGAAGCTTTTGAAGAATAATTGAATTCAACATCTTTTATTATTTTGCTCGAAATGTTTGGGTAGAAATAGAACTAGAGAAACTGGGACTGGCCAATCACCAAACTTATCCTATAATTAGATAACTGAGTTCCCTAAAATATAGTAGAGGGTGAAGGAGCCTTATCAAAATAACTCTGCACCAGCAATGCATCGAATTATTTGGAGCATTGCCTAAGGAATCAGAGATAATAAGAAAATGGATGCCGTCAAATAAGAAGAATGAAAGAAATGTCATTCGAAGTGGATTTGATTCCTCTTCTTTCGGTATTTTCTTACGATTCTTCGGAATTCACTCACTCATTTGATATAGTATCTAATAAAAATGGATGTGTGTTTGTTCTGATTCACTCTCTCTGCTTTTTTGGCATACGATAGTTTAGTTTCATTATCGATGATAAGACTAAGGAGAGTTTCCCAAAGTATTTTTTGTGCATTATCAACCCATTTTTAGAGAGGATGTCTTGAAGTGAAAGAATTAATTGATTCATCTCGATACCTGAAAAATGCTTGTTGAAATATATTTTCTATCCTTAGTTTGAATACCCGAACTTACGCGATAGGCAACCATTTAAGTCGAATTCGCGTATATATATATATATAAGTCGGGGTATAATTTCACATATACATGTAAATTATTTTTAATTGGAACGAAAGAAAATAATTTAGAAAAAAAAATGTTTAGTA
The DNA here is from genome assembly GCA_019973955.1 of Trichonephila inaurata madagascariensis. Taxonomy (NCBI): domain Eukaryota; kingdom Metazoa; phylum Arthropoda; class Arachnida; order Araneae; family Nephilidae; genus Trichonephila; species Trichonephila inaurata. The sequence continues at coordinate 47,521 of BMAV01022559.1, forward strand.
AATTCTTAGATAACACAAGAACAAAATCGCAAACTGAAGTTATTTTGATGGTTTCATATAATCTAACAAAGATATTTCCTTCTCCCGAAAAATTTAATTTTTTTATTCCCTGTTTGTTATGCTCTTCGTTGGAGTTTATATTTTTGAAACTTTTTCAATAAAACAGGCCTTTGTAAAATTCCCAACACTGTCATTCGATCTTTTGATTGAACTGGATCAATAGACCCAGGGACTCTACTTCGTTTGGATAACCTCTCAAACCTGCGCAAATATAATACATACAACAAACTCGATATAACAATTATAACATGCAATAACAAACACACACTCCGTGGATAAGAAATACATAACTCAAAATAAATTATTGTGTCTAAGCGTCGATTCCGCGTGATACGTCCGAACATGTACATTAGCTGAATAGGGAGCGAGGAGGGAGTAATCGAGGTGCGTAGCGCTCAAACAAAAGACGAATCGACAAGATTTGAAAATCGCGTGATTCTGAATTAGCCTAAATCGAGATATTACTGTACTTTATTTTTCTGTCTCTTTCCTCTTATGGACTCATGACGACGATTCAAGGACATTAAAAAAGAAAAATTCCCGTTAGCTCGATAAGCAAGTGAAAAGTTCAATTAGGGCTTGAGATTTGAATCTAAAGTAGGTTTTGTTGTAGAATTTTATATTTTAGCTTCTGTTTTGCTAATTTAACAATGTCCCAAAGCTTTCATATGACATCGAGAGAAATTTACGGAGGAACAATACTAAATCGGATATCTTCTTTGACACTAGAAATCTGATGTAAAATGTTTCCAGAAGTCTATTAAATAGAATTATTCAAGTTTTTCACTTAAACTAAAACAAAAACCTAAAGAATAACTCAAAAGTTACGAAAAAGTAAAATGTTTTTCGGATGTTTAAAAAGAAATTATCTCATGATGGTGTTAAGTGAGAGCTTGCTCTCTTTGTTTGGCTTTTTTTTGAAGGATTTACAGCAAACAAATGAGATATCTTTTTTGGATTATGGGGAATTCGTAAAATAATAATACGAAATGACAAAAGGAGAAAATAAATATAGCAAAAATTTCAGATTGAAGAATTGTTCAAGAGACTTAAAATTAACTTTGGTTGTCCTTTTTCCTTTGCGTATGTCAAAGAATTCTATCCAATCAGTTACGGGCAATTTGCATTCAACTAGAAGATTTTAATGAAATCTACAGACAATCGATCTCATGCAGATAGAAAAGATGACACCTTAGTCAATGGATCCTTTTTCGTTCTCGCTTTTCAGTGTCCATGGTAGTCGAATAGTCAATGTCACGAATTAGTGCCCCTTGTTGTTTCTATCGAGTGCTGGTGCATGTTCAATTTGTAGAGGATCGATGTCCTCAATCGATGTGGTGTGGTAGCTGGGAGAGTAGTGTGTCAGCTCAATGAGAGAATATTAACGTCGCACTGTTCAGCTAGACCAGGGCTTTTGGCGACAGACCACGTCATTTTGAACTATGGACAAGGGACGTGGACGTCACATTAGCTGGAAGCTCAGGGGTGCAGCTCAGGTGATATTCTTGTTACTAGATCCGAACTACGAGGCCCATCGACAATAGCCCTCGCGCTGGTTTAGAGGTCGACCTTAGGAAACAATCAGTCGATCTTAAAAATAAGCAAATATTTCAAATTGTCCTTTAAAAAAAAAATTACGAACTCTTCAAGAGCACAATTAGCAAGATTCTCTTAATCAGTAAATGTTGCTATCCCACACAACACCTGTGGGATTAAGAAATGGACTTCTTCTTCATTTAAGTTATAAGAAGAAATTATTTACTTTTATGCGTTATTTGAAGTAGGAACATTTAATAAAAAAAAAAAAAAAACGATTTGTTGTTTCTTTAACAAAAGTTAGGAGCCATTTTAATAGCTTTTCTGATAAACTGTTTTATTTTCTTTTATTAAAAACTTCTATTTACTGCAAATCAGATCAAATATAATGCCTACATTTAGATCAAGGATTTTATCTCTCTTTTAAATGATTTTTGAGTAGTTGATATAAAAATGTATTTTCTCTGGCTTCAAACGGAGAGAGCCATGCTTTCTCTCTTTCCGCGCGAGTAAAATATTTAAAATTGATAAGAAGAAAAAAAAAGTTACTTTCTTATCCGATTCCTTTAAAATTTATATCTCTTTCAAACTCATTGGATGGAAGCTTTATGTAAACTACATGAAATAAAATAAACAAAAACATTATTCCTGTATTTTCTCAGGATTTCTCAATCGTCATGAATTTGAAAATAACTTTCCACTGTTTCCTACTTTCTTTGAAAGACCTTTACGCATGAAAAAGCATGCGGAAAACACAATGTGTAAGAAAAAACGAAAGAAATATTTATAAAAGAGCATTATTTCTGAATTGTATCCGACCACTTCAAAATTCGTGTCTTTAAAATCCAATCACAGTTTTAAGACGATTTCCAGGCTCCTTTTATACCAAATATTCTTTAAGCCGCTCTCGTACGACGCGTTTCAAGATACGTAGAAGAATGCGCAGTTTTTTTTCCTTGAGTGAATATGGACTGAACTTTCCCTGGTCTTATTCACTAAAATGTATCCGTGAAAGGAGATTTCTTGGAGATTTGAAAAAATACAGATACGTTTTTTGAAAGGATGGATTCTTTTTGAGTTTTGTTAGTGCTACTCGAAATCTTTCTATAATATCTTCAAAGGCGCTAAAAATTCTTATTGAAATATGAGGATCAGAGTTTTTGCATCGGAATATTTTGGAGACCTATTCATCTTTGTTGCATCTATGGTTTGAGGAAAAGTGGTGGGAGTCTTTTTTTATACTTGGAGATCAAATTATATGTATACATTACGCGAAATTGAAAATGCAACACCATGAAGTGGACGTAAAATTATGCAAATTTAGGGTTAGCGCCCCTATGTAATGCAAATTGTATGCAATGCGTACCTCTCCAGTGCATTTTGAGGAGGACATAAGGAAAGAAACCTCCAGAATGAGGTATATCCGTCTTGTTATTTCAACTTGAAAAATCCTCTTGGAAATTTTTTTTCTTGTTTCTGATTGATTGAATATTAACGTCGCACTGTTCAGCTACACGAGGGCTTTTGGCGACGGATCACGTAATTTTGAACCATGGTCAAGTGACGTGGACGACACCTGAGCTGGCACCCCCTCTCCTAACTACCACACCAACGGGAGGACGTTTCAGCTCGAGACAGATTTAACGTGCATCGCTGCCCTACACGGTGGGTCTTTAGTGGTACTGGGCTCAAACTCGTGACAAGGCAAGCCATGATCCGATACCTATATCACTCGGCTACCGCGGCCACAAGACTAACTGGGACAAATGATTAAAGTCAACGCATTGTGTGTGTTCAGGATAGTTACAATTCCTTGTGTTTATAAAAAAAATCGAAAAAGTTCCATTTTTATTTAAAGGTAATTTTCCATATATTTGATTATTTATTAAGTTGTTGGAGTCATTTCTTACACTCATATCTGTACGTAATGATGTTTTCCACGAAGCATAGTTTGATGTTTGCTTCGAGAAACCAATCCGCGTTTTGATTATTAAATTCTTCAAATTTCAAAAAAAGAAACAAACATTTCCTGAACAATAATTCGACGATCAATGAAAGTCATCAAAATTGCTCAAAACCATTTGTCAATTCGCTTAACTTTTATAAATATTAAGCACAATGTGAATTCAACTATAATTAACTGAATAATAAACTACGAAGAACATTTATATATAGTTTTTGTTATTTCTTCATCTATTAATAAACGAATTATTAGAAATAAAATACCTTATTTATGCAGAGATAGTTTTGTAAAATTTTAAGTAAAATTAATCACTATGATTAAGTAATAATTCATTTCCTTTCTATGTGATATTAGTATAATATATAACGATGTATTTTATGCATCTATATATATATATATGCAGTTACATATTATTTCATGCGATACGTATAACTTGCTAGCCTTTTATTATTAACCCTAAGTATAAAAGTAAGCAATGTAAATTTTCGGAATCGTACTTGAATTTGAGCAGCTTAAAATCGTTGCAGTTGTTGATGATAAATGTCTTATACAACAGACACTCACGATTCATTGTCCGAACATTAGCAAATTAAGCTTTAGCTGGTACAAATGCTTACATGCATTCATAGGCTTATTTTTTTATGATATTCTTATTTTTGTGGCTAATGATTGATAGATTCTTTACTGGCGTCTCACCCTGTGGGGTCTGTGGTAGCCTAGTGGTCAAGGTATCGGATCATCAGGCATGTCATGAGTCGGAGCCCAGTACCACTAAAGACCCACCGTGTAGGGGAGTGATGCCGTCGGTGTGGTGTGGTAGTTAGGAGAAGGGGTTCCTCGTCACTTGACCTTGGTTCCAAATGACGAGGTCTATCGCCTAAAGACCTCGTGTGGCTGGGCAGTGCGACGTTAATATTCACTCCCTCTCGCGTCTCCCCCTGAAGCTACACGAGGGCAATTGGCGATAATTTTGAACCGAGGACAACATCTGAGCAACACACAGTTAACATGTATCAACTCCTCTGTCTTAATAGAAATAATGCCTAAGACGCGTTCGTGACCATAACCAATTGGTCATTTATAGAAGACGAATGGCAAGCAGTGAGCGTTGACATGTTATTGGGGGACTGCTCAACTACACGAGGGCTTTGGGCAACGGACCTCGTCGTTTTGAATCATGGTTAAGTGACGAGGACGACACCTGAGCTGGCACCACTTCTCATAACTACTACATCAACGGGAGAATGTTTGAGCTCTCGACAGATTGAACGTGCATCGCTACCCTACACGGCGGGTCTTTAGTGGTATTGGGCTGCAACTCGTGACAAGCCAGCCACGATCTGATACCTCGACCACTAGGATACCGCAGCCCCGACATGTTTTTGGATGCTTTCGAATAAAATAGTCAATCAAAGAAATCTCTTATATTTCTTTTGCATTAATCATTCGATAATTTCTCTATTATGGAAACAATATCAAACTAGTCAAATGGTTATCTGAAGGCCTTTTACAAGAAAGACTTATGATGATTGCCGTATCATCCATGTGGAATCAAAAAGTGACCTCAACTCTTAATCCATACCTGCGGCATTACTTATTAAGACAACATTTGCGAGTACTTCACATAGAAGAACTGTACATCCGAGTACCTCAGTCAGTGTGTTTCCCTAAACATCTAGTCTAGAGTGATAAGATTGAAGAGGTATCGTAAACATGTCAATAGGATTGTCTAAGATGGATTCAGTGTTCTGTTTGCGTACGATTCCAGATTTATTCTGGAATGAGATGATAAGCATATAAGGCTTTTGGAGAACAAAATGCACGCAATTAAGGCTATTTTCGGTTATTGTTAAAGAATAGCACCCAAAATCCGAATATTTTTTCAGATATAAAAAAGTATTCAAACATTTATATTATATTCTGGCCTCACACTATCCTGTAGAATCCCTTATTTTATCATACTACTCATTTTTATCCGAGTTGACACACTTTTTCTTACACAAAATGTGTTTCACACTTTTTCTCGTATACCATAATGTTAAATGATTTATCCATTTATTTGTTAAAAAGAAAAACTAGTTATTTATGAAATATTTTGGAATTTTAAAAACATTATATTATAAACAAATGCATGGGCTATAGAATGCCACAAATTTTTATAAAAATAGAGGCATTTTTTCTTTTTGAAAATGTGTTCCGCGTTAAGTTCACGTTCTTGCTCATATGGCGAAAACAGCTTTAAGCCAAGAACATCATTAAATTTCACGTATTTAGTGAAAAGAGTCATATAATGTAAGTTAGGATTTCAGTAAGATATACTTTATCTAGATGTCCTTTCAAGCGTGTACCTGAAGCTATATACTTACTTCATTCAGCTAGGCTCCGAGAGTTGAAAACTGCCCTATTGTTGGAAAGACTACTATAGGTATCTGCGATGATGTTGAGTGGCCGCGGTAGCCGAGTCGTCATGGTATCGGATCGTGGCTGGCTTTGTCACGAGTTCAATCCTAATACCACTTAAGACCCGCCGTGTAGGGTAGCGATGCACGGGTTAAATCTAACGAGAGCTCAAACGTCCTCCCGTTGGTGTGGTAGTTAGGAGAAGGGGGTGCCAGCACAGGTGTCGTCCACGTCACTTGACCATGGTTCAAAATGACGTGGTCCGTCGCCAAAAGCCCTCGTGTAGCTTTGTCAATTTATCATTACGGGCTACCCTCGCCCTCTTTTTACGAAGCCAGTGTTACATTTTTAACTAAGGAGCACTCGGACTTTTAAATTTTCGATAAATTCTGTAAAATAAGAATTATTATTAAAGTAATTATGATAAATAAATTAACAGATATAAATATAGCTAATATATATTCTGATGTATCTATATATCATAATTAAATTAGGAAGTTATTTACAGAATTTCCTTTTAGAGCTAAAATATATCCGATGTTCTTATTAACATCTGTATGCTCTTCTGTGTAAGAAAATTTCTAATTATTTAGCTCTAAACATTTTTAATAATAAAAGAAAAGAGAAGGCGAGGCTCCCCGTATCACTAATTAGTTTATAATAATACAACAGCGTAAATAAATGAAATTGGAGATGGAAATTCATATGAAACAGAGAGAACTTAATTATAAAAATAGACTTTCACGCGCGCGTTCCAGATTTACTCCATTTTTCTCAGAAAATTAAAAGAGCAGAATTTCCATTCCCTCCAAAGAGATACAAAACTTGAAGAAAATATATTTTAAAAAATGCGCCTTTTTTTTTCTTGCAAGTACTATTAAGCCTTAAGCAATCCAAATATGAAAAAAAATTAATCCTTTTCTTTTGCTCTTAATTGAACTTCTAAAAGCGAGGGGTTTTTCTCTTATGAAAAATCTTAGTTCCAGAAAAATAAATCTCAGTCCTTGAACCCAACGAAAAATATAAAATAAAATAAATAATTCGATTCTTTCCCTCTAAAAACACATTCTTAATGCCTGTCTTTGCTTAAAGATTTTTGAGGTTTTCTGCGAGGAAATGAAATTTAAAATTTGATATTTTTATTTTTCGTTTTGAGTTTCCCTTTTTAGTAGATACGTTTGTTTTAAACTTTAATATTTTTTAAGGCATTGCTGTGCTGCGTAGATATTTCTTGTTAAAAATTTCACGAATATAACTTGAAGCATTAAACATTTGCGCAAGTATATTTTTTTACGTGAAAGTTTAAACTGTTCTGTCTTGGTTGTTTAAAATGTAAAGAAAAAGCTCAAAACTGCTTTGTGACTTTTCTCTTGGATTACTTTTTAAATCAAGAGTAAATAATCTCTCAAGCCAACTTGATTCGATTTTTTTAAAATTTTATTTATGAGGAAGATGTTTTACATTTATTGTATAATATGGAGCTCTTTTTTTTTCCCTTGAATGAAGGGACAACATACTGAGGCAAGAATATTTTTCAGAAAATATTTATTGGGAAACGTGTGTATGATTGAAGGAGAAACATATATATATATAGTCGGACCTCTATATAACGAAGTCGCTAAATCATGGAAAAAAGTTCGTTATATGGAAAATTCGTTATATAGAGGTTCATCTCTTTAAATATACTTTATATATAAACCACATAAAACAAATTTTAAATTCATAAACACTACATATTAATAAAAGTAATTATTCACACATTTTCTTAAAATTAATATATGTATATATTGTATATCTTATCCATCAAAAAAGAAAGAAAGAAAGAAAGAAAAACTGCAAGGAAAACAAGAAAAACGAATGTCCAAGAATTTACTGTATTTTCAATATTAAGAAAATAATTTTATAGTAAAATTAATGAATTTTAAGGACATTTTATAACTTAAAACATATAAGTAATATTAAACATACATTATTTTATAATTTGAACACGGGGACACGGGAAAGCTCCACTGAGGGTGAAAGAGGATAATGTGAACTGGGCAATGGGAGTTAAATGTTGGACTTCTTGGATGAAACGTCCAGAACTCTATTGATATAGGCGAGTTACGATCTAATAAAACCAGTTCAAGATTTATGACCACCATAAAATGTGTTAAAGAGAGACTAACTTGAAATTTTTTTAGAAATACTTTTAAAACAAATGGAGAACAAAGATTTAATCACAAAAGAAAAAGTTCGCTATGTAGAAAATGTACTTCGCTCTAGAGAGGTTATTTGACGAAGAAAATCGTGAAATGTTAAAAGTTCGCTCTATAGAAAAATTCGCAATCTAAAGGTTCGACTGTATATATTTCAATGTGCCCAGCGAAACATCAGAAGATTTGACCAAACGATTTTAAAAATAGTTAGCGTGTGATTCAAATCTTAGTTCCACTTTGGACCTGCCGTCTAAAGGAGTCCATGAGCATCAAGTGAGTTAAGACTCAAAGCCTTTATAGTATCATGAAATTTTGGAGAGTGGGTTGGACCCTCGGGTATCGTCCTCGTAACTTGACCGAGGCTCAAAATTATAAGGTAAACTGCTGGCCACTTTAAATGCAACACCAAGACAAGAGATAGCACAACAAAATTTATTTTGTAGATAACATGTTGACCAAGTATCAAACGATTAAATTTATAAACTTCTGTGAAGTGTGGTTCCTGCCAGAATCAGTAGCCAGAGTAACCGCCATTGTTGGAGATCACCGCTGCCACACGCCTCGACATTGATTCAAAGAGACTTTGGTTGTGTTCTTGGGGTACAGCAGACCAAGCAGCTTCCACACGTTGCCAAAGTTGATTTGGTGTGGCAGCTGGGGGTGCAATCTGGGTCAATTGTTGAGCAACCATGGACCACATGTTTTCTATTGGTGAAAGATCCGGAGAGCGAGCCGACCAGGGAAGCAATTCAATCTGGTAATTGACGAAGAACCTTTGGACAATGCGTGTCACGTGTGGTCGCGCATTGAAATATGGCTGAGGCCAAGCTCTGAAGGTAAGGAAAGACAACTGGCTCCAACACGTCGGAGACGTAGCGCTGGCTGTTTAAAGTAATGGCAATGCGTACTAGAGGAGTGCGAGAGTGATATCCAATACCGTCCCATACCATAATACCCGGTGCAGGACCAGTGTGGCGGTGCATAACGCAGCTGTTCAGCATCCTCTCGTCACGGTGTCTCCAGACTCGAATCCGACCATCGTGGTGTTGCAGACAGACAGTAAAGACAACTTCATTCCATTTTGCCGCCCACATCCTTCTTTCATCGCACCATTGCCGGAGGAGACGTCTGTGGTTCTGCGTCAAATGCAAGCAATGAACGTCTTGCGGACAGACCACTCTGCTGTAAACGGCGTCGAATGGTACGCGCAGACACTGAATGATGAGTTACAGACTCAATGTGATGTGCTATGGTTCATGATGTGACTGAGCGATCCGTCACTGTCATGCGCACAATTTGCCTGTCCTCACGTGAAGTTGATGCGATCGACCACGTCGGTCCGTCGTACCCTCCTGCATCCAAAAGTCACATATCCGCATTACAGTTGTTTGGTTTCGTCTAACACGACTACTGATTTCCCTGAAAGATAATCCACAATCTCGGTAGGCCACTATCCTTCCTCTATCGAACTCGGATACTTGATCAAAAGCTGATTGCTGTTTTTTACGAGACATAACTGATCGTTTTTTGAAAAAACCGCAAGAAAAACAGAATTGCCAAACTTGAAATCGTCGAAATCTCCATGCCTTTAATAGCGTTTTGAGGTGGCGCCACAGGCGCGCGTGATGTGTGTCTGCGCTGAAATTCTAATCATTTGAAAATCTCTTCTCCGCTAATGCATGTTGTAAATTCCATGTTATTTGCATGCTTCCTTCAGGGTGTTGCATTTACGGTAGCCAGCAGTGTAATTCCTAGTGTAGCTTCTGTGTGTGTGTGAATGCGGCGTTAAGAACAAAAAATCAATCAGTCCTCTTGTCATGGTTTATAGTGGGCCATTGGGAATCCTTTCTAAACTGCCCTCTATGTAACAGTGAAAAAGTAAAGTTATACAAGGCTTTCCGAAACTCTACATTAAAGGGCATGAGATGAAAAGGAATGTCATATCAGTTTGGGGAAAAATTTTAAGAAATTCCATATCAATTGGTTAAGTGAAGGCTAGCAATTTTTTGAAAATTAGGAAAATTGACACCCTTTATCACATTATTTTCTTATGTGCCACAAATTTGACAATTTTACGGTTCTTCTTTTCACTAACGTCATCCTACGTAGCCGTGTTATTATTTACAGTCACAAGTTGTGTAAAATCGTTGCTAGTTCAGTTAAATTCTGCTTAGTTTGTCTATCGGAATTTGAGAAAATGATGTCGCCTAACTTTCCCTCTCCATAAAAAGAAAAATATTATACACATAACAGTAGAGCACACAGGAATTTTTCAAGGGGGGGTCCGGGGTCGAAAGTTCACCATTCTTGTATCATGCTCCTTTTGATTTTGTCGATTTTTGGGAACAAAACACAGTAAAAAACTAGTTATTTTGAATAAATAATTAGCATTAATTAATAAAATTAATCATTAATAACAAATACTTAATTAAATTTTACGTACTATATACTTAGAATTATAATCAATCGGAAAAAAATCAAGGGCTTTGAAGGGGGGAGGGTCCGGATCCCGCTACTAACACATAAGCTTTATGCAAGTTATTACAAAAGTTACCATTTAGTCAAGATTCCAAAATAATACACTTGCTACTTTTCTATCCATAACCGTCATTGTTTTGTTTGTTTTTTAAAAAAATACTTGAATTATAAAAACTCAATCTTAAATGCCAGCTCCAATTAATCAATGAATTTAAAAATAAAACGGAAAACATTTTTTTAAGTCCTTTAATGAATGAAATGTTCGAAGTGTTTGCTTTCAACACGAATGCAGGCTCTACATCTTTTTCAAAGTGATTGCTTGACAAGTCAGGAGTCCCTAGCTGAATTTATTTTTTCTACTGCTTCAGATATTCTTTGGAGTAATTCTGTTACATTTTCGTTTAGCTCAAAAGAAGTTTCAAATTAGTTTCGGCTTTTCATGGTTTTGTAAATTAATTCTAGATACTTGTTAAAATAAAACTAATAGCACATTCGCTTCGACCCGAAAACTGTTTTATTTTGAAAAACCATTTTGCTTAAGAATTCTTCAAAGATAAAATAGTAAATACTAATTGCAGTCAAAATTACATCTGTTAAAAAAAAAAAAGCCTGATAGTTTTAACTTTCTTTGTCCTTTTGATATTAATAAAAATTGTGCTTTAATATCAAACCCAACGCAAAGTGAGAACAAACCTTCATCAAATGGCATCGATAAGAGGAACCAAAATTTGTGTTTTGTTCACCAATTATTCGGTACTCAAGGAAAAATTTATTTAGAGGATACCACATATTCATTCCAGTATTTTTTTAATTCCGTAAATATATCTATTCCAGAAAGAAATTACTAATTTTTTTTACTTTAAAAAGAGAAAAATGCTTGCTGATAATATTTTTACATATGGTATTATATGTTTGCACGACACGGTACATTAATCAAGCATTATGTTTCCCTATGATGATCACCAAGTTGGTCAATAATTATGCGTGGTACTTCCAGAAGTATTTTTTGATCAAAAATGATTTTGTTATTAGAAGGGACAAATTACCGGATCCGTCGAACACAACTCCTTTGGACTTTGTCCTTAAGATTTATTTACGATGGGTAATTTATGAAATGTCTTCATTAGACCATTGATCTACATGCCTTAAAACTTACTTCGTAATTAAGTTCAACACACTTACTTAATATTTATTAATTATTATTATTTATTGTTATTATAAAAAATACCAATGATTTTGTAGACAAACATATTTTGATTCTTTTAAATCTACATAAAAAAATGTAATCCTGTGCCTGTTACGCATTTTGCGTTTGTAACTTTTAAGTCTCATGCTTGTTCAAAGAGAGAAAATACTTTCCCTTTTCTCTTAAAAAATTAATTGCTCTTTATTTAGGGGTTATTTGGTTAATGTAGCATGGAAAGTTTGCATGTCTCAGCAATAAAATGAATACTTAATTTTATTTTGAAAATGGTTTCATTTTTTGTTTTGAGGCTTTCACACATACAAAACAGTCATCCTCTTTTTGTCTTTATGTAAAAATAAACTTTTTGTTTTGTTATGTGTTCTTCAATCCCCACTCTCAAATTAATTTCCAAAAATCAGGGCACGTAATTAATGCTTAATAATTCAACTGAAAATAATAAGGATTCTCAGTTGTTAAAAATCGGGGATATTTTCTTTATAAAAACTTTCATCGCTTACTTTATTCATTGATCAAGTTATTTTTCAAAAATCAGTGCATGTAATAAATGAATAACGACACAAATTAAAAACAATGATCAACAGATGCTTCTCAGCAAATAAAAACTTACCGTAGTTATTTGAATCTAAGCCGCAATTTTTTCCTCCACTGAAAATCGGCTGTCGCTTAGAGTCGAAGGCAGAAAAATTCGTTGGATGGAGGGAAATGCGAGTGATACAGACACACACACACGGTTAGAGCAAACACAAGTTAATGTATGTATTTAAACAAATTTTAATACTGGAAAAACAAATTAATTATTGTCTTCTTATTAGTTCTCATGTAACTTTTTTTATTTTCGTAACTAACAGATAACGATTAAAATTTTAACCCTACTTTTTTTGCCCAAAATTTGTACAGAATTTCGGGTTCGAATAAATACGGTAGTTAATATTCTTTACTTAGTCAAAAATTAATCAATTTCGGAAGTATTTAGCATTTTTCTTAAATCCGAGAGTAAAATAATTCCAATATTTTCCCTTTCTCTCTAGAATTCTGAACATTTTTCTTACCTTATTTCAAAATACCACCATGAGCTTCTTTTCTATATTCATTAACATATGTATCCAAAGTTTTCAAATTAAAACTATTTCCAATATTTTTACAATGATAAACTGAGTTTCACGATTATAACGCAACTCATTATTTTTTTCCTACCTATAAGCCATGAAAAGAAATACCAAAATATTCTTAATAATTTATTTCTGAAGTTTCTTGCCAAACAGAATATTGAAAATGGTAAGATACCTCACTAAGTTATTCATAACTATGATTGACTATTCGAAATTTTCATAAACAATGCGCTTTTGTCTAAGAAAAAATGCACATATTATTTCAACAAATAAGAATACCTTCTTTTTCTTTCCTCTTTTTCCTCTTTTGAAATGATCGAAGAAAATATTTTTAAATACTCTAAAGGAAAATTGGTTTTCTGCTAGAGAGAGAGTATTACGATGGGTCATTAATGATAAAAAACTGTAGAGAAATTTAATTAACATAAAAAGATGGACCAAATTCTATCTTATCGTTAACGAAAATTGAAATTCTTTGTATAAAATGACATTTATTATTCAGATAAGCCATACTATATACTTTGCCTTCCTCTTTTATATTCAAAATACTAATCATTCATCTCAATATTAGTAATACTTGCATCAGTATTTATTTTAGATTACTTTCATCAGTAAATCTTTGTGGAAAGTTAAGGAGAAAACTTATGGCATACTTGCTTTATTTATAGTAAGAGACTCTTACTAATGTCAAACTTAAACTTTAGTCAATTTATTTAATCTTTGAAGAAGAAATATCACAAAATGAGTTAAATATGAGGAGATGTTAATCTTGGACTCTACAAATAAGGATTGTAAATATTAACTTTTTATCTTGCGATCTTTAAAAAGCTGGCAACTAATAATTTTAATCTACTCCACGAATAAAGGAAGCACTAAGGCTTTTGCACATCTCTTCTGATGCTTCTAACCTCAATAAGGCTTATACAACACCTTCTAATACTTCTATCCCTCTTTTCTCCTTCCTTGCATTTTTCAGGGAAAAAATTAACAAATTCTTCCAATGCCGTATTGTAGAATTTCTGATTAGACAAAAATGTTGAAACTGATTAGCTGGTTTCAACTGATATCGTTCTGAAGGTACTCCAGAGTTTTCGTCTATATACTGCGAATTTCTGAATTTTGAGGACGAGAATGATATAATGAGCACCTGATATAATGAGCACCTGATATCCGCGCACCTCGTAGTTAATTTGAAGGCCTTTCCTAGTTATAATTATCAGCCTCTTTTTGTTTATTTTATTTTTGAGCAACGGAGGATTCTTTCAGTTGCACCCGGACATGAGGCTATCTGAGCATTCAGAGGGAATAAAAAATTCCAAAATAATGTTTAAATATAACACACAAAAAGTATTCCATAATAATTTCTTAAAATATTTTGTAAATAATTTGCTTGTTTAAACCCAACACTGATACAAGAATATAACTAAGTAAAAAAAGTTAAAAGAACTTCAAAAATCCAGAAGTTATTATGTTGTGTTACATATATATATATATATATATATTATATATAATGATTTTGAAGATTTATTTAACTCCATAGATATAGAAGACATGTTTAAGATTCTTAAAATAGCATATAGCAAATATTTTTTGAATAAGATAATAAAATATGATAAATATATTTCTATTACTGAATTAGTATTAAAAGAAACTTATACTTTCCATAATAACGCTCATTATCAGCAAATTAAAGGTTTACCAGAAAGTGGACCAGCTAGCAACTGCTTAGCAAATATTAACTTGCATTTTTATGAAAATGAAAGTATTAGTTATGTGTGAATCTTGTTACTTTTTTAGATACATAGATGACTTAATTATATTTAGTAATATAGTAGATTTTGTTCCTAGCTTTAATTATTATCCCCACTATTTAAAATTATTAAAAACTAATTATAATAATGAGTCACCTAACTTTTTGGACCTTCAATTAAACGTTAAGAATAATTTGCTGTTAAGTAATATTTTGGTAAAAGAGACTCATTTGATTTTAACATTATAAAAATGCCTTTCTGGGGTAGTAACTTACACCTATCAATGTTTAAAAATATTATCTTAAATTTAATAAAAAGAAACAATGATTTAGTTACTGATAACATTTTAAAACATAGTAACTTTGTGAAATTTTGCACAATAATTGTTTAAAATACAATTATCCAAGTAAATTTATTTTTAAATATATTTCTATTTCAAATTAAATCTATTTTTATCTTAGTTCAAAATTTTATTTAAAATTTCTTCTATTTAGTTTATTTTTTAAATTTTTTTTTTAAAAATATTTTAAGCGCTTATTTTAATTGCAATATAACTATCTAGTATATAATTATCCAAGTAAATATACTTTTAAATATATTTCTATTTGATATTATCTATTCTTAACTTCGTTCTTCATTTTATTTAAAATTTCTTATGTTAAGTTTACTTTAAAATATTTTAGTGGTAAGTTTAATGCAAAATAACTATCCAGGTGGCGCCACGATTTTTTTCCTTTTTGTGTTGATGTCCCAATCCTTTACGACATTTCGCGTGGGATCTTAACGTAGAAGAATGATTCTTTTATTTCTAAATTTTTTATTTTACATGTAAATTTTCATCCTAATTTTTCTATAATTTTTTTTTATTATTCCTCTCCTTGAGAAATTTATGATTGTTCTTTTTTCTTAATTTCATTTTACTATATTGTCAGGTTCATAATCCACGTGTTAGAAATAGGCTTAACTTTTCAACAGGGCTCTATTTTTTTCCATATTATGTCGAAAATTTCTGCTGTACGGGGAAGGTTGGATCCATAAAGTATTGCTAACCCTAAATTGCTGGCCTAATTCAGCGACAGCTTTAGAAATCATAATAGGTCTCCAGTTTAGTCCAAAGACTTTTTTCTATCTACATTTGTTGTGTCTTATGATTTCCAATTACTTCCTTCTTTAGCACTGTAGGTTCTAGAACTTCTTCACTTTTATTATTCTATATATATATATAAAGTTTCTTATGCTTTAGGATACAAAATATCATCAATAAAAACTCCGTTTAATTGAAGAGTGGAAATTTATGCCAATATATAACATTTAACTTAGTCCCTTAATATCTGCTCCAATTTGATTTTTTTCGTCACATTTTGAATCTGTGTGTGTGAGAATTGAAGAAATTGTAAATTTGAATCTCGCTCAAGTGACACCTAGTTGGTTCTCCATTTCTCCTCCCAGCTAACCTGAGTTGTACTTGAGACACGAAAGATTTTTTCTATCAACCCTTCTACACGTGCTTGTGCAGTGCTCTAACTCGTAGCTCGACAATGCCGGCTGTGAGTTCGCGACCACTTAATATCTACTTAAAATAAAATACACTAATTCTACATATTCATTACCTTTCTTGAGAAAATTTTTTAAAAATTCAATTTATTTAAATATTTTCTATGCGAGTTATCAACACATCTTACCTCTAAGTATTCTAGAATTTCGCAAGTTATAAACACAACTCAATAGTTAATAATTAAGTCATTAATAATAAATCAACACATTTTCACTTAAACGTTTTAGCGGAAGAAAAAACATTTCCAAGTAAAAAAAAAAAATCTCCTGTAAAGCAGTTAAGCCACTTTATCAGGATTTAGCAGAAGCACTGAAGAAAGAAAAATCCCTATAATGAAGAATGACAAAAGAACACACAGTATTGAATTCGTATTGCCTAGAGCTGCGCAATGGGATTTCCGAAGAGATCCTGGGAACACAAATCGAATAGTTGAAATAGAGGAGGTACTACTTATGACAAGATTGAGATGGAACTCTGTTTTCAACGAAAAGTTAAATTTCTGGAAATTCCTGTGCTAGCACATCTACAAAATGGGGAAATATTTATTCTAAAATACTCCCAAGGGAAACTTTAACAAGATTTTCAGACTAGATTCAGCTATTAAAGTAGAATTTTCGCGAAATTGAGCAGATGGAGGGAAATATAGAATTCTCGCCAAGTTCAAGTAAAATGCAACTAGTTATCGGAATTTGCGTTATTTATCTTCTGGGAATGTGGAGAAATACTTTACATTTCTATAAATATTGTACAATAGAAAAGTTAATTCATTCAATAGGAAAGCAATATCGATTTTTCCAAAATAGAACTTATTGCAAGCGAATAAACTAAATTAGATTATTTTAATGTATCTGCATAGAATCCTGAATTTTGTTTTTTAGTATCCTATAATAACTCTTTAAAATGTGAGATTTCTATTTTTACTACAAAAACACAGAATTATCAGCTGAATGCTTGAATAACTATGAGTGACTGCTAGGACCCTGGAACGTGGAGTCCAACGCCATCGCGGGACATAGCTTAAACACAAAAACCCAATTCCGTGGAATCGCGGGATGTGGGATGATGTGTTTATAGCCAATCCCGTGCTATCACGGGAAGAGCTGATCATCAACATTTATTCTTCCTTTCAGTCGGTATGTGGGGAAAAATTCATTTATTCGGCTGGCATCGAAGTGATCGCTTTTTTCCTCTACAGCGGTGGTGAAAGAGCTTAAACCGTGCGCTTCCAAAGAAGGTACTATACTGTTCGAATTAATTGGGACAAATATGTTTTTCTTGTTTGAGTTGGTATGTAATTACTAATGATGTCCCGAACCATCTCAAACCCATTATATCTGCCTTTAGACAGTGTGAGAGATGGACTTTGACTATAATGTATTCATTTTAGTGTATCAGGAGCTCAGTTGTGAGTTTTTCAGGGGGTAACTGCTAATTTCAAATTTGCGTTCTGCATAACACGTGCTAATTTTATTTGTTCAAATATGGATATTACTCCGAGGAACCGTTCTAAAGTAAATCGCTCTCAATGAACACACTTCTATGACCTTGAGAGATATAACTATGGCAGTTGGTGTGATCGAATTAAGTGTTTCTAGTATTTTAAGAACATTTCAAAGTTCTGGATCATCATCTCCAAAAAGAAAAAATTGGGCCCCAAAAAAAATTACTCCAAAAAATTGATAAAATTTTAAATACAAAAAAACAAAATAAATCCAAAAAAGACAACATAGATTTTAAAGGGATTTTTGGAAAATGTTTTGAAGTTTTTGGGGTTATTGTTTTGGACTGAACTCGAAATTATAATTTAAACCCAAATTTTTTTATTCATGCGACTTCCGATGAAGTCTTTTTTCGAAGAACTGAAATTTTTTTACAAACTTGGTTGATTAAAACACATTGCTGCGGAAACCTTATGCGTTGCCATTTTTTTTTTTAAAATTTCAAAATTCCCAAGATGTGGCCAACATAAAGTTTAGATGGGCATTAACCCCGCCCGACCTTAAATCGTCGGGATTTCAAGGTTTTAATTTTTCCCAACACAATCAATTAATTCTATTAATACAAAAATAAGAGAAATGCTAATAAATCATACAGATAAAATATATTATATAGAAAAATTTTGACATAAGCATTTCAAACAAAAAAATTTAAAATAAAGCATACATTTCAATATTGGGAATTGGTAAAGGCATATAAAAATACTGCATTTAAAAATACCTGAGATTTTTTCCCCTTAAAAATTGAACCTTTCCATTTTCCCGTTACTACATTTTGGGATTCACCCATTTTTAGAACTAGGAAGATTTTCTTCCTTTTAATAGAATAAGGCTGTTTTTGTACATTACTTTTTCAAATTTCCATTTTCCGCGTTGTTAAGATTGTTTAAATAACCCCTTGACCACTTTTTCCCCAAATACTTTGATTCATTTTTGTTTGCTGCCATCAAAGAAAGTCTTTTTTTGGGAATATTAATTATTTTAGATTCAGGAAGGGAAATTTAAATTGGACGACCGTTTAAAAAAATGTCCAGGTGTTAAGAGCTAAAATCGTTGGGATCGAAGATAAAAGGGGAAATCCCAATTTTTAATATCCCTTTAAACTTGGTGAAAAACTTTGAATTCTTCAATAGTTAAATTAAAATTACCTATTGGGATTTTTAAAATATTTTCCCCCCCCCCAGAGTCCACCAAAATTTGGGAATAAAAAGGCAAAATTTCCGGAATTGAATGTGAAATCACATAATTGAAATTACCCGGGACACAAGTTTGTAAAACTGTTTTAATTTGAATGAGCACCAACAAAATTAACCCCCTATAAAAAATATTATGCGGGTCCTCGACGAGAAAAAAATCTTTTAATTTTGCCATTAAGGCTGTTAAGCCCTTAAATTTTCTAAGTGAACAGCTTTGGGGTTTAGAAGCAAACGAATATTGCACATAAATTTTGTTTGCTCCCTTTCATTGATTTTTATATTTAATATAAAAAAGGGCCGCAAAGATCGATTCAGTAATTTTTCTTTTTGGCAATGATGCCATTAATTTATTCTATTTTTTGGTGTGGCTTTAAAACTTTTTTACATTAATGAACTATTTATTCTCCTAGCATTATTTCTCCCATTTAAGGAATATTTTCCCTAACAAGATGAAATAACGTTTTAGGACCTACATGAAATTATTTAGATGGAAATGGTCGATTATAATATTGTAAATTTTTTACCTCTCTTAAAAATATTGGGGGTTTCTGGTCAAATCATAAGTCCGAAAATTAACTCCCTCCCCAAAGAATTAATTAAATTCATCGAAAAAATATTTAAATTACTTACAGTTCCTTTGATAATTTCCTTTTTTTTTAAACTACTTATTTCTTTATAAAAAACCATTTATTTTACCCTTTGAGAGAAATCTTGGGGGTATTCAATTCTTGGGCAGTCAAGGACCACTGTTCGTCTTTTTTTTACAGTTGAACACAAATCTGAAAAAAAAAACTATAAAAATTTTAATTATTTTATGAAAATTTTACAAAAAGGGATTTGATTTATAAAATTATTGTCCGATGAAAAATTAAGTTTGAGAAGTCCGGGTTTTAAATTCAGACAAATATGTTCCCTTTTTAAGGGGTTTAAGTCATTTTTGGGGGAATCATCCCTAATTTTTCCCTATCAGAAGATGGTCCCGACCCTAGGTTCCCGATATTCGAGATGGAAAGGGTGACTCCCCGGAAATGAGATCCGGGGTTATCCGAGATAAACGTGTTTCAATTGATAGTTAGCTGTAAAAGCTTGCATTTCGAGACTCTGTAACAAATGTTTTCATTGATGAGGGAGGAAATTTTACCTTTGCTATGTAGAGTCTGAAAATAACAATATTTTGTCAATGTTCAGTTTCAAGGAATTCACAACTTTGTTGATTAACGTGAATAAAGTCAAAAAACAATTTAGTCGAGGAATAGAAATAGTCTTTAAAGGTAACTCTGATTTGCTGGAAGCAATTTTGTTGTTGATAAAAATTTTCCAATAACTTGGCAGTAAACCACTGCTACATAAGAGCAATTGAAACATCACAATATCCTAGTAAAACTAGCGTTCAAATTATCTGTCAACAAATATCTAGTGGAAATATTTTCGATTGTCTTTAAAGTGGAGACAAAATTATTCCCTCGATCCCGTTTGTTAAAAGCAGTCATTAAAATTTAATTTTTCTCAAGCCAAAGTTTCTGAAGGATATTTTTAAATTTTTAAACGGTCCAATTAGTCCGAAAGGGTCATATATAATTTGTCTATTGTCCCCGCTGTGAGTAAATGCAACACCAAGAAAACAAAGGTACCCCAAAAAAAATTTATTTTGAAAATAAATTTACCAAGTATCATATAATTAAATTTATACTTCGGGAAGTTGGATTCTCCAGAATCAGTAGCCAAAGGCGCCATTGTTGGAGATCCCGCCCACCCCGGCATTATTAAAAGAGCTTTGGATTTTTTGGGGTCAGGCCGAACTTCCACGTTGTCAAAGTTGATCTGGTGTGGCAGGGAAAATCTGAGTCAATCGTTGACCCCTGGACCGTTTTCTATCGGCGAAGGTCGGGTGACCGGCCAGGGAAACAATTCAATCTGGTAAACAAAGAGCCTTTGGACAATGCGTGCCACGTGGGTCGCCCTTATCCTGTTGAAATTGGGGGCCAACCAAATGGGAAAGGGACCGGCCCAACACCTCGGGGTGTACCCTGGTTTTTAAAAGTACCAGCAATGCGTACTAGGGGGGCCAGGGGATATTCAATACCCCCCCCATCCCAAAATACCCGGTGCAGGACCAGTGGCGGTGCATAACGCAACTGTTTAGCATCCCTTTCCCGGGTCTCCCGACCGAATCCGACCTCGTGGTGTTGCAGAAAGATGCGTGACTCGTCGTAAAGACAACTTCCCCATTCTGCCGCCCACATCCTTTTTCATCGCACCATTGGCGGCGGGCGTCTGGGGTTCTGCGTCAGGGTAGACCAAGAATGGCGTCTTGCGGCGACCACTCTGCTGTAAACGGCATGAATGGACCCGGCCTGTGTGCGTTACGGAAATGTGTTGTCTATGGTTCGTGATTTACTGAGCGATGTCCCCCTCCACAATTTTCCGCCCATGAATGGGCATTGGGGGGATGCGACGTTGTACCCCCCCATCCAACGGCACTTTTCCCTGTTGTTTGGTTTCTCAAAGACTCCGATTTTTGAAAATTCCCTTTGGTAGGCCTCATTTCCCCCTGTCGAACTCGGATCTTATCAAAGCGATTTTATGTTTTTTACGAGACATAACTGTTCGTTTTTTTAAAAAAACCCCAAGAAAACACAATTGCCAAACTTGAAAACGTCAAAATCCAAAACCTTAAATAGGCTTTTAGGTGTCTACGCTGAAATTCTAATCATTTGCATATTCCCCCCGATAATGCATGTTGTAAATTTTATGTTTTGCTCTTCCTTCGGGGTTTTGCATTTTGGGGCCAGCAGTGTAGATAGAACTTTCTTTTTTGGGGGAAATAGTTTTTTTTTTACTAAAAATTTTTAAGTGTGCCGCTTTTGAAATTCCCCATTAATGTTTTGGGTTTTGCACTCTTCAAGCTGAGCAAATAAATGTTTTCGGGGTTGAATATTCTATATCCCTAAGTTAACTATTATTAGAATTCCCTTTTCAAAAATCTAACACGTTTTAAACTTTTAATTAATTGATTTTTGAAATTTTGCTTTTTCGGGACAACCATTACAATATCGTTCATGTTTTTCCCCCCCAAGAAAGGCCCGATTAAAAGCAATTTTTTTGGGTTAAAACCCCCTTTTTTTAAAGCGTATTTAATTGACTTTTTTTTTTAAGCTTTTTTTCCATTATTCAAAAAATTTTTGGGTTTTGGGTAATTTAAATTTTTGTCTGAAATTTGTTTAAAACCGTTAGCGTATTTTCAAATTTAATTTTTTAAAAAACCCCGAACCACCAAAAAAAGAATCATTCAACCGAATTTTTGGGGGGGAACCAAAAAACCCCCAAATTTTTGTGGGTTTTGGGATTAAAACCCATGGGAAAAATGAAATTAATAAGAAAACAAATTATCAGGATTCCAAAAACCAAAAATTCACCCCCAAAAATTCCATAAAGCTTGTGCATGGGGGATTTTTAACTTTTTTTTAATTGTTTGTTTAAGCCCTTTTTGAGCAAAATTAAAATTCCCCAATTTAAAACCCTATTTTGTGTTAAAAACATAAAATGAAAAGCCCAGACAACACGTCTGTGTATGTTTTAAAATGCATTTACAAAATTCTTCCCTTTTTTTGCAAACATCAGGATGACCCTTTTAAAAATTTTTTTTTGAAATTATGTATTTTCCTTTGGGGAAATTAAAAAACAACTACTTTTATGCTTAATTGTTTTAAAAATTCGACTCCAATAAATCCGAAACTGAATTTGATAGTTAAATTATCTGATATTACTTTTCGAACATCATAATTTGATAGAAAAGTTCCACTCCTATAATCATATATTTTTTCCGGGTTCGAAAAAAGTGGTAGCAAAAAAAAACGATTAATACATTAAATTTTTTAATTTTAAAAATTGGGTTTGGGGTGGAAGGAAAAAATTAGTAATGCTGAAACGATTAGAAAATCTAACGGGGATGTGTAAGCGCCCAAAAAAAACATTTTACTAATAAAGCATTATTACAAAAAAAACACCATTACTAAAAAAAGCTTATTTTTGTCCATTTAATGTTTATTGTATTTTCGCTTAACCCCTGACTACGAGATTTATTTTTTTTTTTCGAGGTAAAATTTTTTGAAAAAATGAAGGCTCAGAAATGAGATTTAGAAGCTCTTTAAAATTATTTCCGGAACATAACTGTGTAACACTGAAGACCAAATCCCCACATGCTGGGGAAAAAAAAAAAGAATTTTTTAAAAATTTTATTTAGAAAGAGAATGTCTGAATCGTTTGGGGTTTCGCTAGGTTAGTTATTACCGCATCAGGCATAAGAAGGGGCGCCGGGGGGAGCTGACTGGTGTAACGCATTCAAGATGATATTTCGCTGGATTGCTTTTTTTGACCTACATAACAAATAATTGTTTTTCCCTTTGGCCCAAATCTCATTTTACTTTGATTTACAAAGCGCAATTTTTATGATTGATTTTAAACAATTAACGCAGGGTCCATTTTTTTAAACATATTAAATTTTTGAAAGGGGTTCATTTTTTAAAAAAGGGGCAATCAAACAAACGTGTGTTGTTTTGCACAACAAACAATTATTATTATATTTTACCATGAAACTTTTGCCTTTGTTTAAAAGGGTTTTTAAATTTTTTTGTCCTGAATCAGTAAACAATATTTGGTTCATTTTGCAAAAAATTTCAAAAACACTTATTTTGGGAATTTAGTTGAGGTTAGGCTCATTTCTAAAATTCCCGGGGTTCTGTATCCCAAATTTGGGGTAATGTTTATTAAAACTGGTAGTGACCGGGGTTTTTAAATCCGCCAAACCTCTTGGTTTTATTTATAACATCAATTAAGTTCCTAAGACCCTTTAAAAGATTCAATACAAAGCTTTTTTAAAAATTTGTTCAAAAGTAAATTTATTATTGACGTTTATTTTCATATCTTTTAAATTTAAAAAAGTCATTAATGACTCAAACGTATCTTCGAGGTTTCGAAGTTTTGCTACACCTTTTTAAAGTAAAACGTAAATAAAACAGCTTTTTTGGGATCATTTAGCACTGAATTATTGTAATTAGGCTATCAAATTGTTTTTTTAAAAACAGTCCCAAATTTTTTATTAAACCATGAAATTCAGGTAGGCTTACATCAGGTAATTTAACGAAACTAGATTTTGAATTGTCATTATTACTTAAAACAGTATACAAATAGATACATTTTTTGAAATATCATCATGCTTTAATAATAAAGTTTGCATCCTACTTTTTTGGATTCCAGATCTTCCATTTGGTCAAAAACAATTAAATTTTGGTAATTTTCTTCTTTTTTGAACTTCATAATATTCTATTTTCAATGATTCCATACTAAAAAAATTTCCCAAATATTGTCCCCGTTTTCTGGGGGTGGAACCTATCTTCTTGCATTTGGGGTTTTTCCTTTAAAAGGTTTCGTTTTTTGATTTTAGCCTTAAATTGCCCGACGACGATTTAATAGTTTCAATTTTTTTTAACTGATACGGAAAAAGTTTTTTGGCTCAAAACCCTCTCCTTCCATTTTGTTTCGAAAAAAGAACATTGTTGTAACAAAATTTTTTAAAATTTTACGCAAGTTTCCTCTGCGCTCTGGGGACACAATGTTGGGTTTTAATTTAATAATATACTTTAAAAAATTTAAAACAAATTTTTTAATGGCTTGATATGAAGTTTTCGAACAAATGAAATATTTCTACAAAGGTTAGAGTTGATACAAAACACATTCTCGGAAATCCATCTGTTATTTGTTTACAATTCTAAAATTCGTCAAGATGTGGCGCCAAAGTTTACATGGGCATTAACAAAGTGAGTACCTCACCTGCACGGAAAAGGCTTCTGGAAGGTGGCCTTAAGGCAAAAATGAGGAAAAAAATATTTCTAAGAAAATGAGGAAAAAACTATTTCTAAGTCAGAAAATGATGAAAAAAACGTTTAGCATGGCCTAAAAAATACCGATCATGGACTGTTAACTACTGGAAGAAGGTGATTTTGAGGGATTGAAACATTTATTTGTGCTGGGATACTAATCAAGGGTAGTTAGACGAAGTGAAGTTTTAACTTCGTTACCAGATGATATCTAACAGACTGTAAAACACTCTTCTAAACAAATGCTTGGGTTTTTTTTATCGCAACTAATAGCTCTGGAAGCTTAGTTCCTCTTAAAGACATGATGAATTCTGTCAAATATATAGAAATCTTATGTAGTAGGATTGTTCCATTTATGGAAACATTTGATGGAACATTTCAACCAGACTAGGCCCCTTGTCCCAATTCGAAATTGATCCATACTTTTATGCAGGAAAATAAAATAAAAGTGCTCCATTGGACTGGAAATTCCCCAGACTTAAATCCTATTCTAAGCTCTGATGGCATATTCTCTAGAATCATTTTGCTAAGACAAACCGGCACGACAACGGAGCAAATTATAAAAAGAGCTTTACTAGTGTGTTTCCTAGATGATGAAGTCAAGAACTATAGGTAACGGTTATACATTTACGTGGAACCTTAGAGATAGCTCTATTATCCACTCATCATAATAAATTGAACAGAGAACAATTTGTTGAAGTTACATATAAAAATAAAAAACAGTCCACATTAAATGCAGCGCAATAACGCTGGTGGAGGGGTGGGTGGAAACCACTCTCCCAGTTGATTTAGTTTCTGTTTCGCTTTCATAGGAAAACGAAGAGAAAATGACGTCACATCTCCATGACAGCAAAGCCCGTCTTTCAACCGTCTGCCGCATCTTGACGGAACGAGGAGAGAAAGGATATATTTTTTTAATAACAAGGATTAAGAGAAAAATATTTTTAAGTCCGTTACACGTTACCTCTAAGATAACTGCGTGCGGTTATTGAAAGGAAGTTTTAAGTAACCACTTGGAAGAAAAAGTAAGAAAAGGTAGAGGGGTTTGAAATAAGATCATGAGGGGTGAAGTTGCCACACTAAACGCGATCAAAAACTTGCATGGCGCGGGGGAAGGGAATAATTAGAGTGAGTGAAGTCTTGCAAAAGAAGACTAGTATAACAATAAATTTCATATCTTTTTAATTCGTATCAAGACATTCTCATCCTTTTCAGAGCTGGGAAGTGTTGATACGAGTGATTAAGAACTGCTATAGATAAAATATAGTCTATAGGTCTCTTAGAAGAGCTAGGAATAGAATTGTCGTAAGCCGGGATTTCCCTGATAGATTCATTTGAAATCTGTGGTAACCGGTTGAAGAAATTTTCTGATTGTTTTTTGATGAAATCAAGAAGCGGCGGAACATTAAGATCTTTATGCAAGACTTCGTTCCTGACAAACCAAGGTGCGTTTGCTGCTCTACGCAGTTGAATGTTTTGAAAAGTGTGCAATCTTTTCAGGTGAGCAACTGCCGCCCCTGCCCAGATGGGAGAAGTGTACAACATGATGGGGCGAAGAATGGCTTTGTATAATAGAACCTTGTGCCTTAATGCGAGCTTGCTCTTGGGAGAAATCAAGCGATTTAGAGTGTTTCTCATTCCAGCCACCTTTTGGTGGGCAGAACGGATGTGCTTAGCAAAGTTTAATTTAGTATCAAGTATTAAACCTAGGTACTTATATTCAGTAACCCAGGGACAGGCTGATTAAAAATGTTGACATGCGGGAGGTTTCCGATGCACCGCTGTCTCGTAAAGAGGAGGCATGTCAAGAACTATTCCAGTGGAGTCAATTCTAAGACGTGTTGAAAAGGTCATTTCTGAACGCTAAACTCGTATATATATATATATATATATATATATATATATATATATATATATATATATATATTTTATATAAATTTAAAACGATTTTTTAGTTTTCTTAAGGAAATGTAAAAGCTAAGGTCAAAAAAATCACTTTTTCTCCGTTTGTCCCAATTAATTCGAATAGTATAGTACATGAGTCACACAATCATCGAATTATTTACTTTAGTTCAAGTCCCTTTATTGGGAAAAACCCCCCCCTCAATTTACGTCAGTATTCTATAAAAATTTTTTCTTTTTGTATGCCCAAAAAGGTTCCCCAAATGTCTTTGGGGGTCATCACGACATTTGCCTATACTGGTTTAAATCAATCTATTTCTCTCATGCGATACGTTTTAAAATTCACGTTCTACTAGAAAATGCACGTTACGCATAAAAGTGAAAAATGCTTAGTTATTCTATATTATTATCATTACAACATGATGTGAATGTGAATTTTTATTATTTTTGAAACACTTTTCTGCTCATATCTGATTTAATTTGATTTTTTTAATATCACACTTAGAAGCTGCACAGGGTCTATTGCAATTCCAAACCTCGGTTTAGTGACTAAGATGATACCTGGGTTGACACCCCCGCTCTCCAAAGTTCCACACCCCGCCCCTGCGTTTTCTGCTTAGAAGTGTTTCCGATAATTGGTTATGTTATTTTATATTAAACAAAGATAACCAGGAGCGTAACATAAGCAGTTTTTACATGTCTTTAAGCCGAAAGCATACCCACAAAAAATATATCGGTGACTTTTGTCGCTTAACGTAGAAGGTGTTGCAATCCAGTGCGTGATAAGTCACATTCCATGGGCACTTTCCTCACTTATACAGCAATCGAGTGTGAAAGAGTGAGAGGAATTATTGATGTAGATAACTTCCCTTCGGTTTAGAATAAGATTGATAGTCTTTTCTCTAAAGTTTCTTTTCTTGATACAACATTTAAAAATTATTCTTGCATTAAAGAAGTAAAAAAAGTTGTTTTTCCCCCTTAAATATTTGATCACGCATACATGAATATTTGAAAACATCCTTTGTGGATATATATCTCTATCGATCGATAAGATCATATAAATAT
>BMAV01022560.1:14277-27673 GCA_019973955.1 Trichonephila inaurata madagascariensis
TCATTTTTATGGATGACAATGCACGGCCACAACGCACTCTTGCTGTTGAGGAGCTGCTGGAAAGTGAAGATATCACTCGAATGGATTGGCCAGCGTGCTCCCCAGATTTAAATCCCATCGAACATGTGTGGGATGCTTTGGGGAGACGTATTGCCACACGCTTACTTCATCCGGAGAACAACCAACAACTCAAACAGATGTTGATTGAGGAATGGGCACTCCTACCTCAAGAAATGTTGCACCAGCTGGTTCTGAGAATGCGGAGACGGTGCGAAGCAACCATTGTAGTAAGGGGAGGGCATATACCATATTACGGAACATCTGCTTGTTGTTCTTCCTGTTGGATAGACAATCATGAGTCACGATACTATGCGTTCAATGAAGCTTGTTTTTGTTTGATTCCATACCGTATGCGTTGTATTCCTTTTTCAGCGCCGATGCTTTCGTCATCCTTTACGTACATAATACTCTCCCTCATTTCAGAATTTCATGTCGTTCAGATGATTTTTCGGGAAGTTATGGCAATAAGTCCACCTGTTGCTTAAGTTTTGCACACCAGTGTACATACAAATATATGAGAATGTAAGCATACAATTCGGATCTTCATCGATATGCATTTAAGGTTTTAAGGCTTTAGGGGTAATTAAAAACAAGTAACGTAAAAAAAAAAAATTGAGTTAATTTCTACTGACGTCAACAAATAAAAATTTTATTTTAGTAACTTTCTATTAAATGATTACAATTAATATAAATATGTATATACATATGACAGAATCATAATATTAAGCGGCAAAACACATTTTAAATTAACGTTAAACAATTTTAATTACATTAAATATGTAATTACATTTTTTTAAAATTAAAGTTGAATATAATAGCTAAGAATTTATCTTTAAACCAGTGTAAAAGGAATGCTGACGTCTAACTCGCGAATGATTATTCAGGTTAAGTTAAATCCTCGTCACAAATTTAACAAAAACTGTTTTATCCAAAGGTGTTGCCATCTAGAGGAATAATATAGTCTGAAATAAATATCTTAAACTATAATTAGTTTATTAAATTTCGTAAATGAATTAATATTTGAAAAACTGTATTAACATCTAGTGTCATCAATTAAAAGTTTAAAAAATGCATTTGAACTTGCGGATGAATCAAAAGTATTTTATTAACTATTCAAAATTTGAACAAGATACATGAATATGTATAGGAAAAGTGTGAACTAATAGTAGGAATTCAAAAAAGAGATTGTGTGTGTAAAAACTTTTAATCTAAAAACCAATAAAATAAAGCTTTTTAACTTACCTATTTCATTTAATGGCATTTAATATAGCATTTTATTAAAAAAAGTATACATTAATCCAACATTATAAATATTATGATAAAAAATTCCAGCAGTTTGCTAATTTTTGAAAATTGCAAAAAATATATTTCTATGCACCGATATTCTATTTAAGTCACCAAACGAGAAATATGCATGCATTTTTAAATATCTTAATTAAAAAGTAACACCATATGCTTTAGCTAGATTAAGCAGCATTTTTTAAATGTCGAACAGGAAGATATATATATATATATATATATCATAACAGAAAACGAAAGCTAAAATTTGAAAACTAATTATGATATCACCATTAATTATAAAGTACTTCATTGTAGATAGAGATTGATCATAATTATTTCCGAGGCAAAAGCTGTAAATATCTTTTGCTAAATAGCGAGAAGTGAAAAAAAAAAAGCTTAAGAAATATATTCTTCCAAAATTTTCAAAACTCATTCTTAATTATTCAGCCATCCCTTCTGAAAGGACCATGAAATAATTAAACAGAAAAAAGATTTTTCGATGTTAATTGGCTTCACAATAATTTCAAGACACAGATGTATGTATACTATTTTGATTTAAAGAATTTGAAAGAAGAAAGCTTCCAATTTTTAAGTAAACAACTACGAAAGTAATAAGCATAATAATGTAAATACTTTAAGTTAAAGAAAGTTTTAATTTGTATACGTGGAAAGCCTTTTATTTTTTCAACCTCTTAGAAACATATCTTTACCTTCTATTTAAGGTTATTTTAATAATAACGGCATTCAAGTTGACTTTTTTTTTACCATTTTTCATTTTCTATATACTATACATATGTAAAGGAGAAAAGTGACACACTTACTCATCACTTTATCCACAGAACTATTAGATCTACAAATTTGAAATTTGATAGAAATGTTTCTTTCATAGAGTAGAGATCCGCTACCAAAAGGGTTTTGGAAACGTAAACCCTAAGAAACCTTGCGAGTTCTTAAGGGATGTTATAGATAAATATATTACACCTTATTATTTATTTAGGCATACAGACTTGAAATATGGTTAGCCTGTCCCTTTCATGTAGTACAGAGTCGTTTCAAAACAGATTTTGCGAGAATCAATACCCAGGGGGTTTGATGTATCGAAAGGATGTTATAGCCTTGAAAAAACAACGCGGGGCGGCCGAGGTCTAAAATCGACTTCCAATGGATAGGTGTGATGGATTCTTGCGCATTATAGGTAAGTATTTCTGTTTTGAAACTGTTAGACTTACATACTAGAAATTCGGTAAGCATGTTTCTTTTGTTCAAAAGAGACCCTCTAAGAACGGAATTAACGAAAATATCTTCGTTTTTTCTACGGCGTATTCATAAAAGTATTCCCATTCTCGAACTATTGGACCTACAATAATGAAATTTGGTATGCATGTTTTTTCCCTCTAAAATAAAATCATCTAAGAAAGGATCTTACGAAAATGAGTTAATAAAGAGTGTTACGCGGATTATTGATAAAAAAATTCCATTTTTGAACTTTTCGATTTAGACTTGAAATTTGTGAAGTATGCTTACTTTGTTGAGTAGAGATCCACTAAAAATAGGTTTTGACGAAATCCACTTTCGGGGAGGTGGTTATAGGAGGTAATCTACTACAATTTACAAAAAAATTATTACTTAGGATCCATGTCCTTTATCAAATAAATAGGGGAGAGTCATAAGAATGTTTTTTAATACAAGCGATCTTTTAATGCTAAGATTTATGTATCAATAATTTATATGTATATATATTGTATATATATATATATATATATATTCATACACATCATCATGAAATATCCATTGCAGTGGGGAGGGGATTTCGTTTTAAAAAATTCAATACTAAGTAACAGTAAAATATACGGATAATACATATTTCATTTAATTATATAAGGCATTATTTTACGGCTAAAAAAATTAAAAATAATAAAAATAATATTTACTTATATGAATAAGAAAAATCATCAAATTAATTATAAAACATCTAATTGTGCTTTTATATTTTAGTTCATTTTCGTATTTTTTTTAATTTCCCTGTATGCCACATGATACATTGAAATAGCAGGGAAAACATCATTCTCTCATTTTTATAGGTAACAGTAAGTAAGGGTATAAAAAATAATTATTATATATTTCGACAACCAACTGATACATTACCCTACCAATACGATGGTGAAGCAAAACAAGATTTCGGAATTATATTTATATAATCTTGTGGGTAAAGTTCTGCATGTTCTTTTCTTTTTAACGATATTTTTAATCGATATAAAACCTTAATTAATTAGAATCAACTTAAAAAGCGATTTCTTTTAGCAGGTGTTATTTTTTAATTAAAATTGCCTGCAAGAATGTGGTGAATTCACCTTTCATTAAAAAAACCCATTCTATCAAATACGTGAGAGGTATTCAAGAATTTTAAATTAAGTACACTAATTAAACTCTTATTTAAACATCTATCATATGTCGAAATTCAGTGTTATTTTATCGAACTTATTTGCAATTAGTTTTACTCTAGAGAAATTTGTAGAAATTAATTCCGCTCTAAAGAAATTCATATATTCTTCTGTAATATATATAAAAAGTACGTGAGTAAACAATATGTATGCATCCAGGGATGATACATTGGTTAGGGTGAATTATAGATATACTGTGAAAAAAAATTTTAATCAGAACTTATTTAGACGGAAAATATGTTCTGTAGAAAGGAGATTAGAAAAAAAATAATGCTGAAATAATAATTTCGAAGTTTAATATTGCCACAAAGAGCTTGAATTTTGAAAAAAAAATGAAAAAGACTTATTTTGGCTTAAAACATGACCAAATTAATGTTCACTGATAAGTGAGTATTGAATATAACAATGTGCATTGCAACATTTCATAACCCCAGTTCTTTCTCACAGGCACTGTCAGATCGATTCGATCCAACTTTTCATGGTCATCCATTTTATCGTGTAATGCAATTTTGTTAAAATTATTACAAAAAATATTTAAAAAAACTAGCACTAAAATGGTGTTAAATGTACCTGATTTTTTTTCTCGTTACTATTTGGTTAACGTCCTTTCCTAGCAATAAATATTAAAATGTACTCAAATGCTTGGCTTTCTTTAACAAAAGTTATTTTGACTCTTTACCATAAATAACTCAAATAATTTATCTTCATTCACCTTGTACTTACTTAACATAAGTTTAGTTTGTTTTTTGTTGTTTTATTTTTCCTTTCATCTATAAACCAGTGAACATCTTTCCCACATAAGTAGGTTTTGAAATTGGCAAATAATAATAATAATAATAGTATTTCATTCTACACCCTAATATGCAAGCTTAACAATATTTTAGAAACCGTGTTACTAAAGAGAGCTCTGAAATTACTTTGGATCCGAGTTAGTAACTGACAAGGTACTGTATTTTTTATAATACCTTTATTGACTTCAAAAATCTAAAGTAGTTATACGCCTGGGACGGTTTCCCAAACTGTATCCGAATGAAATATATAATACTAGCTGGTATAACCGTTCTTAACACGGGTGAATTGAAAAATTAAACAATACAGATTGAAGGATAAAGAAGTTTTTAATGAGTTAATTTTATGTGAATTGCAAATTAAACAAAAACAAAAAGAGTTTTTGCATTTCTCAGTTGAGCGTCAAAAAAATCATATTTGTTGAATTTTAAGTCTGTAGATCTTATAGATGATAAAAGGGATTTTCATTTATTTATAACTCCTCGTAATTCTCTTGTCAGTCGATTTTTGAAAACATCTTCCTAAGCTGATCTCTGCTCAGTAAAAGTAACACATTGTTATCAATTTTGTGTAACAAACGCTTAAAATGGTGTAAATAATTTATATCTGGAAGTGTAATACGTTAATGTTACTTTTTGCTGTATTTATTTTATGTTAAAATCTTGCCACCACCTCTCCCTTCGAAATATAGTTTAATTATGAAATAAAAAAAAATAGTGATTACACTGATGAAAGGAATAAATTAAAAGCGAGCGCGCACTGAGGCATGGTGTAGACGAAACAAAGGGGGAAAGTTTTGCTTCACACAAAAAAAGATAGATATGCTGTCGCGGGCATTTTTTGCAGATGGCAGATTTTTTTCCTACTTGCT
Organism: Trichonephila inaurata madagascariensis; assembly: GCA_019973955.1. NCBI lineage: Eukaryota > Metazoa > Arthropoda > Arachnida > Araneae > Nephilidae > Trichonephila > Trichonephila inaurata. The sequence goes on from BMAV01022560.1 coordinate 19,720, forward strand.
TGACCACAATCGTTATATTTTAGAAATTTCACACAATATCTTAATAAATTATAGCCTATGTATTTTTATGATGTATAAGCTATATTATTGTAAAGTTTCATTAAAATCCATTCAGCTGTTTTTCCGTGAAAGAAAAACAAACATCAATACTAACTTCCCTGTTTATAATATCAGTAAGGATAGTAATATAATACCTATCTTGTGATATTAAATTGAAGTCTACAACTAGATAGAATTGAATGCGGTTTACTATCATCTTTAAGAGTGTTCATTCAAGAATCCTTCTAATGAGCCGTTCTTCATAATCACACTTCTTATTCTTTAAGTGTATTCGTAAGAACTTCGGAAAGGTCACGTATCCTTTTCCTAGTATACACTCATAGTTGACGCCTGCCATCTAGTAATTCTTCACGATATCGTACATATATCCTCTGTTGCTGTCTCTACACCTACAATGCTTATTTTGACATATCATGGGATCTTTCTGAAAGCGAGGTCCTCTTATCAAACAAACTCATGAATCAGCCTATAAGATTGGGCTACTTTATGGCTAAAGGAAAAGTAAGTGAAAACTCACCACGACTATTCATGCTTGTTCAAAGAAAATTAAAACTTAAAATCACAGATGACGTTAAATTCCAAAAATTGTTATAAATACAGCATAATCAATAACACAGCATCTTTTTGACCCGCAGTGGTATCCGCTGAAGGACCGATTTCTTGTTAAGAAACTGTTTCCCAAAGGTCACTTAGTTTCTTGTGGGAAAATATTCAAAAGACGACACTGCTGAGACATAAACTACGAGGCAAGTCAACCTTTGACCTTACTTTCATGAGGCTTGGAGAAATCGGTAAAGTTACAACATCAGTCTCTGTCTTATGTCCACACCATGAGGAGGTACAAGAAACTAATGGTTGAATAGTAATTCGGAAACTTCCAACATAAACAGTATTGTATCACGTGTCTTCCTTTAATAGCGTTACATAACTCTGCTTTAAAGGGATACAAAATGGCGTAGTCAGATACACTCTGACAAATCAGACTTCAGACTCAAGAATGCCGTTTAGATCTCCACCGTACAACCAGCTATTAACTTTGAGACCTGCGCTATGTCGTAACAAGTACTGCAACGTAAGCGTCATACAAGTGACCACCACTGTCATAATATCGACACTCCACACAAACATACAAAGAACTGCAAATCGCCTGACCTTCGTAAGGGATAATTATGGCTAGAACGTTCTCCTGGCAGGATATTGCCTCACCCCAAGCTTCCGTTAATCATATTCTTATTTTTATTGTGTTAGCAAAAAGCTTCCTTCTAACACATTAACCCCTTACGTACCATGTGACCAGTGGTAACTCTGTGTGACTGTGATATATAAAATTACATGTGCAAAAATTAACACTTAGCTAGATAATATGTACGGTTTTCAATTAATCCTTTGAATGTCAAATAATAACCGTGCTATTCGCTCCACAATACCACCGTTTAACAAGTAAGCAGCGAATGTGGTGTATTGTAGGGGGGGGGGATATAGAAAAGGAATAAATAAGCAAATTTTATGAAATAAGTAAAATCCTTCGCAAACACCGCCAAGGTTATTTTATTGCAATCCAAAGCCTCTGGAATAATTTTATGAATATAAACCCACAGAAAAGATCGTACTTCGGGAAGACGTATATATACGTCCTGGTCAATAAAAACACTGCCTGAGCGAGACATTTATTTGCGCCCGCAGCACTAAATAGGTTAAAATCGTATTGTAGGCTTAGCGTCAAAGTGCAGTATTATTAAATTTAATACATTGTTAATGTATAAAGGGGAGCGAGGAAAATTATGATCACTGCACTAGAGGGTACATGCTATGTATAGGGCGAAATTTCAATGAGGTACGGTGTACAACCAAGGTAAGCAACACACACAGGAAACATTATAATGTAGATATTCTGTTACATAATTGAATAAAGATTGAATAAAATTATAAAAATTAACTTACAAACTGTCTGGGTTTCCAAAAATTTAAAAATATATGAAAATTAAAAATAAAAGTAACAATCTTCGTGAAATTGCTCGAAACGCCCCCAAAGGTATCCGACTACGTTGAGAACCGTGATTTTGCAAAAAGCGTATAAATGGATAATGTTTATGATATTTATTACCACTTAGATTATAAAATGTATATAAAATCGTCTTAAGAATAGTATTACAATAAAAAATTATTTAAGTACAATATTTTGACAAAAAAGGAACATGGAATGACCCATTTTCAAAATATTCTTCTTTTGTGAAAAATGCTTCTATTATAATAATATTTCGCCTGTTTATAGCTCAAACCTCGTTTCAGAGGCTCAACTAGAATTTTTGAAACATATAAATTAGAAAAGAATTTATCCGAGTTTTACGACAACACATGGAAGAAATTTTAAGAAAAAAACGCCAATCATTATTTTAATTGGTGGTAACACGGAAAATAATGTGAATTTTTCATAACTCATAGTTGAGCCTCTGTACAGAGGTCAGAACTATATACAGGCAAAATATTATAATAGAAGCATTTTTCACAAAAGGACAACATTTTGAAAACATTTTATTCTAAGTTACTTTTTTGCCGAAATATTGTTTTAAATAATTTTTTTTGTCAAAATTTCCTTAAAACAATTTTATACATGTATTCTAATCTACCTTAAGGTATCCGACTACGTTCGGAATCGTGATTTTAAAAAAGCACATAAATGGATAATTTTCATGATACTTGGTGTCACTTAGATTAGAATATATGTATAAAATTGTTTTCAGGACATTTTGACAAAAAAAATTATTCAAATTCAATACTTTGTTAAAAAACTAACTTAGAATAATCTTTTTTAAACATGTTCTCCTTTTATGAAAAATGCTTCTATTATAATAATATTTTGCCTGTATTTAGCTCAGACCTCTATAGATAGGCTCAACTAGAATTTTTGAAAATCTGACATTAGTTTCAGAATTACCACCCATTGAAATATATATATATATAATTATTGGAATTTTTTTTTTTAAAATTGCTCCCCTCTGTGGTCGTAAGATATGAATAAACCCACTTCTAAGTTATATATTTCAAAAATTCTACTTGAGCCTCAGTAGAGAGCTCTGAGCTATATACAGACAAAATATTATTATAATAGAGGCAGTTTTACAAAAGGAGAACATTTTGAAAAAAGATTATTCTAAGTTAGTTTTTTGCCAAAACATCGTATTTAAATAATTTTTTTGTCAAAATGTCCTGAAAACAATTTTATTCATATATTCTAATCTAAGTGACACTAAATATCATGAAAATTATCCATTTATGCGCTTTTGCAAAATCACGGCTCCGAACGTAGTCGGATACCTTAAAACAAAAACTTTCCCACATGCGTTAACTAAATGTATTTTTTGTTTCATTTCTTCATCGTCTTCGTCACAAATAGATGAAGCCCAATTGACGTATTCATTGGTTTCTGGAAAATATTCTGATTCAGTATCACTTTCGTGAAAATCCAACGACATTGTTATATTAGTAAGAAGAATTAAAAACAAAACAACAAAAAATGTTATGCAAACTTTTAAAAGTGAATGGAAACAAGAGCAAACGTGCGGTTCAGTCAGCGTCAAAAGGAACAATGAAATGTGTGTCGTAACGTCAAAGTCAGTATCCTGAGAAATTCTAGACTTTTGGGGATACTAAAAAGCCCAGTCTGGTACACAAGGGATTGATGGTTGTAGATTTCTAGCGGGTGAAGAATATAATAGATTTAGTCTAATCTTGTTGGTTTTTGTAGCTTTCAGCAACATACTTATGAGAAAATTAACGGTTTCATTTGAAATTAACTCAAACACAATGGCGCAACAGCCCATGAAGGCCAGCACCTACTGTGCCCATCCCAGTATCCGTGACCTTTGGGCACTGAGGTGCATGAGCAGATATCCCGATCAGGTGGCCCTACTGAAGCGAGAACCCTAGTCCTTAACCCCAAGCAAGCTTGGTACTCATTTAATGACCCACTGCAGTAGGAACGAAAGGTTGAGTCGACCTTGCCCCGACTGTTAGTAGAATCCAGACCTGTGCTGTGGAAGCGCGATAGGCTACCACTTGACCACTGGGCCTTGTCATTTGAAATAATTATGTTAAATATTTGTAAAAAGAGCATTACAGACCTTCATGTTGGTATTTAATATACTATCAAAACTATGATTGACTATTACAAAAGGGAAAATATGCATACATTGGCTATTCATATGACATTAATTTTTTTTCACTTTTAGTATCAAAATTGTTCTATTTTTCTACATTTACACAAAACTTAATAAATCTGTTTGTATCATGTATTATCCAAAATTCAACTTTGTTTAATGCATCCTTAGTTGCATAAATAGAACAAGAATACATTAAAAGTCACAAATTCTTATAAATATATCCAAACGCAACATTTGATCTTTATAAATATCTTCTTCGGCAATTATATTTTTTTAACAATTACAGAAAAGTGTTATCAATTCAGAAAAAAAAAATATAATATTATAAGAAAAATTTCATATTACAACTACATATAAATCAATCTAAAGACCAATCGATATTTATAAAAATACATAAAACTAATTCTCCAAATATATTTTAGCAGACTGAATACATGTAATAGTTTAAAATATATAAAAGATACTCTGAGCTTCATTGTCAAGGAGTAAGGAAATATAAAACAATTATTCGTAGAGACAAAACACTTAAAAAATTTTTTAAATATTAAGTAAAAATTATTCAATACTCGTACATTTTAGGAAACATTATAAATTTAACCACAACCAATTATTCCCTGTTCATTTTTCAAACACTCATTTTTAAGTACCAAAAAGTCGACAGTGTCCTATACTTTTTGAATGAATGAGTATCATTCTTTACAAAAAAAAAAATTCTACTTTACTTATAAAAATACTTTATAATATTTACTTTCATTTAAAGTAGTAGAATATATTAAGAATTGAATGTAATTTGTAGTTAATTTTTGTGAAGAAGGGTCTTACAGTTCTTATTAAACTGTTCCCTTACCATTAATTTATGGAAGTATGATTTTATTTTTCCCCCAAAATTATTATTTTTCTTAAACAATAATATAAAATATTTAATTCATTTTGAAGTAGTTTATAATACTAGTTTTTGTCTTAAAAAATTAAGTTCATCTTTAGAACAATATTACTACAAAACTTAAGGATAAGAAAAAAAATACATACTAATTTAATTTATCAACCATAGCTATTGCTTCAATTATTGGTTAATTAAATACAATTAAAAGCAAAATTGCACTTCCGTGCATACTTTTGAAACGGAAATATGAAAATTCATAGATTGGTAATGTGATGCGTAACGGACGCTTTTTGGAATTATGTTCTGGGTTTCTGAGATATATCCATTAACTATGGCTGAAATGCATCATTTAAGTGAAAGTCGAGAGTGGCGAATAATTAGTAGAATCTAGGGAGGTCAAACACAAATGTAGGTCACCCCAGATTATAATATCCTTCAGTGCCAATTCAAAAATGTTGATTCATTTTTTAAGCATTGAATAAGTAGATAGTTTGATCAAGGGCTACCAAAAGCAACAACAGTATACGAATATATTTTTCAGCTATTGACGGTTTGAAGAAACCATGAAAATATTACAACATATTTGGTTTTTTATCTTCAGACTGCCATGGAAACTTGCTTAAGGCATTGTAGTGCTGAACAAAAGCTTAAAGAGGTTAGACTACAAGCCAGAAAACATTGGTTTGTGCCCATTCAACCCCAGCTGGCAGAGCAAGCCAGTTTAAGCTGGAGCCGTCTAATTTTCAATTGAGCCAAGAAAACTGGTACTTCACATTGCTTCCTGAAAAGTGCAGTTACTGTCCGAACTCTGATTTTAGTTTAATTTTGATCAGGAGAGAGTATGAAATATTGAGTTTCTTTCACTCAACTGTGAAATATCTCGTTTTCACGACCTCAATTTGACGATTTTGGAAGGAATCAGGACAAAAAATCATCCAAAAATCTATATTTTTCAATGAGGTTCTACAATCCCACTCGGAAATATAGGAACGAGGGATTGGAACCAAAAGTTAGACTGATGAGTGATGCTGGCTGAGATTTTATTAACGGAGGATGATGCTCGATCACATTGAGTATTCGTGGTGTCAGAATAGTTAGAAGCAGAAAATATCATTCAGTGCGATTAACCGCCTTACTCACACTGCATTTACCCTATTGAACACGTGTGGGAGACATTAGGGAGCCAAAATTCAGCTTACGAAATTCCTACCTGAACCCTTCAGAAACTTAAGGGTACCTTTTTAGAAGAGTAGCATCCTATTCCATACGGCCTTTTGATAATGTCTAGTAAAACAAGATGTTACGTGTGCATATGTGACTCAAGGTGACCATACACATCTAGGGATTGCAATATCGAACCAAAAGTTCAATACCAGTATTCGGTATTTTTTAGATCTTAATACCAGGATACCGGTTTTAATACCGGTAATAGAAATTTTATAAAAAAAAATAAAGAAAACAAAGATGTTTATATGTTTTATTTGCCAGTTTTATTAGACTGTAAATATAAAAAATAATTTGTAACTTATAAATTATAACAGAATATAAAGAATCACGAAAAGTAAAGGAACGTGTTATTTATTTAAATCACAAAATTTAAAATATCACTATTCAGTCTGAGTTACTATTACAAATTTTTGAAATGTGACCTTTAAAAACATAATGCATCAATTGTACTGCATAATATGCAAAAACAATGTGACTAACAAACTCACCAATTTATAAAAAAATATCGAAATATTGTGCTCTTTCATCACAACTACAACCTGGTTTTCCCAAATACAATTATCACACTACGAATCCTGCGCGTGATTGCGCTTCTCTTGATTGTACGATGCAATTTTATATTCACAGTCTAATTGATTTTGCCCATTAGGGAGACATAAAAACAAAAACGTGTACTATTTTGCTATGTTGGCGATCCCTGAACATATATAGGAGACAATTCTAAAAATTTCTAATAAATACCGAAAAACTGGTACATAAACTTGTGAATACCGGTATTACAAGAGTGTACAAATGGCTCAAAATACTGGTATTCGATATACCGGTATTACAATCCCTACATACACCATATTAACCATCTTGCTGCGTAGTGCTACGTGTGTTACGTCTGCGTATGCTCATGAAAGTCTCAGGATGCCCAGCGAGAGAGTTAGAAGAAAAAGACAGAAGAAAGACAGTATTAAAGAAAATAATTGACCTAATTTTCGTATAATTTCCATTGTTTTTTTCTTTTTTTATAAATTGGGCTTTAATTTTAATATTTTGAGAATTCTCAACTGCTGAACATTGTAATTTATGTAAAATAATGTTTTTGTCCATATTTCTATTGACAATTTGCCATTGACTATAGCTTACATTTTTTTTCTGTCATAATCTTCTAATTTTGATACTTAATATGCAGAGTGTTGATGAGTTCGACAGAGACAAATACAGAGTGGTGATAGTATGGGGACGACAAACCACCATAGAACTAGGGGTCGTTAACCATGTTTAATCCGAGTAATTTACAAAAGCGGTTATGAAGTTAGAATGAAAAGAGAGATTCAATAAAAGGTAAAAAATACATTTATTGTAAGTAAAGCGCGTCTGCAGTACGAACAATGCATCAAAACGTGATGTCAGGAAAGCAACGACCAGTGATTATCACAGGGAGTTTTCGAAGTGGGGGCCACCCAAATCACAGCACTGTTGTCACCAATGGACTAAGAATTCTCGGACACCTTCAAACAAATCCGGTGCCCTAGCGATGTGAATAGAAGTGCCAAAGATCCATTCCATGATATCCTCTACTGTAGCCCTCAGCGTGTCGTATATAAGCAATTGTAAGTGGTCTAAGAAGAAAAAA
>BMAV01022560.1:29199-43636 GCA_019973955.1 Trichonephila inaurata madagascariensis
GTTTGCTTAGGCCGTAGACTTATTCCAAATGAAATAGTAAAAACTATTCTTTTGAAATTCGAATTTAAAGAGTCTGCATTTATAATTAAAGACCAAAAGATCTCCAGTTTAATTCATAGACACATAAAGGAGATTTCCAACTTTAATTATTTCATGCTGGCGTTTGCATTTTTTATTTTATTTTCTACACTATTGTTAAATTGAGTTTTCAAAGCAGATGAATTTTTAAGTCATTGCATTTGAGTTTTCGTTTGCTTAAGAAGATTTAAAAACTCACTTTATGAACTCCTTTTTCAAGAAAATTACTTTCTTTTGAATTTAATTCTTACAGAAGCTCTATTTTATTTCTTTTATATGTTGGTTGACGGAAAATATATTTTTTTTCAATCTTTTAATTCTTTTATTAGAGTCAGCGTATTGATTAAAAGCACAATCATTAATGGAACTGTTATCCATAATATATAATTATCCCTATTTTTAAATTGCTGTTTGAAGAAAGTTCATTAAATGTAATGAGAAATGAAGTAGCCACTATATTAATTGATTTAATTTCATTTGTTATTTAGCTTCGTTTTATCAGTAGCTTAAGTAAAAGATTTATACGTGTTATTTAGAATGTTTTCATAAATTATATATTTAAATCAGTGTTTCTCAAACTGTGGTGCTCGCCACCCTGGGTGAGAGGTGATAACACTACGAGGAGGGCGCGAGCATATTGAAAAGTCAAAAACAAAGGATTATTAAAAAAAATTTAATTTAATGATCAAAATACATTGGACACAATAAAAAATTAACTACAAATTTACACTTATAAATATATAAGTACTACACAATGTATTTTATATAATTATTTTATCAATGTTAAGAACAAATTTAATAATTACCAGTGACCCCATGGACTTGTCATATATAAAATTACATGCAAAAATTAGCACTTATCTTGATAATTTGTAAGGTTTATAATTGATCCCTTAAATGCCGATTAAAAAGTAATCCATTCGCTTCCCAATGCCACTATTTAACAAGTAGGCGATTGTATGTGGTGTATGGGGAAAGGGTTGAAAAGGAATAAATAAGCAAATTCTCTGAAATTAGTAAATCCTTAGCAAAAGATTGTACTTTGGAAAGATGTATATATACGTCCAGGGCAATTAATTCACTGACTGAGTGAGATGTTTATATACGTCGGTGACACTTAAGAATTTAAAGTCGTACTGTAGGTTTAGCGTCGAAGTATAGTATTATTGAATTCAATACATTGTTATTGTATAAAGAGGGGGGGGGCGGTGCATTATGAAAATTCTGATTGAATATTGGGTCTCCAATACTGAAAGTTTGAGAAGCACTGATTTAGTAACTAATATCATTCTCAAATTTTGTTAAATAAAAATGAGTTGTTGAGTCTTAAAACATTTTTAGATCTGTGACACACGTCAGACTGCAGGAGTTGGAAAATTGACTTTTTTAATGGACGGTTTCAGCTTTTCAGATTCATGCATATGTGACAGTGCTTCTCAAACTTTACATATTAGCAACCCTATTTTCAATCTTAATTTTCATCGCCCTCTCCATACAATAACAATGTATTGATTACAATAAGAGTATGATGCTTTCACGTGTCGTAGATTTAGCGCCATACTATTGGTGGGTACTATACAACAATGATATGACGCTAAAGCTACAATATGACTTTAGTTATAAACCGTACAAATTATCAAGATAAGTATTAATTTTTGTAAATACTTTTATGTATTTTAAGCCCACACGGGATTCACAAGTATTTATTAAATTTGTTGGGGGTCCCAAAGGAGTTAACTTTGTCTCGAGGGGTGAAAATATAAACAATTTTCAAACAGTTATAATTCTTTCAAATTTAAATTAAATAATTCGATTTTTTTACACATTTACAAAGGATTATCGTTTCAAAAAAGTACAAAATGTTTGAAATAAAAGCATATGAAAATAAGAATTAACTTTGTAATAAATATTAAATAATTTTTGCGTTGCGCACTATTTTCTACTAAAATAATTACTTTTGATGTGCAAAACTTCATATAATTATAAAATGTATCATATTTCTTTAAACCAACTCATTTTAAGAATAATATATTTTTCGTATTTCAAGATATTTGCAAAATTTAGATTTTTTTTTAAAAAAATTACAATGTAAATTTTTTATTTCTTAAAGAATATATTTTATTATTCTATTTATATAAAAATACTACAGTGCAATAATGATACATTTAACTTAATAAATCAACCTATTGCCTGTAATTAAAGCTAATATTTTGGAAAATAGAATGCGCAACGTAAAACTTAATTAATATATCTTATTGAAGTGTTTCTTATTTTCAGATGCGTATAATTTTTAAAATTATGATTATATTGTAAACATTTCACATATTTCTGAAACCCCTTTTCCTTATAAATAATGCGTAAAAGATTAGAATTATTTAGTTTTAATTTCAAAGAGTTATATATATTTGAATATTTTTTATATTTTTAGCCCTCTAGAGAAAGTTAACACCCCTTTTAACATAGTATTGATAAAATAATTATTAAGTATACATTGTGCCGTACTGATACATTTAGGATAATATATCAGTGTAAATGTGTGTTTCATTTTTTTATATTATGTCAGCTTTGTTGTAGTGATAACTTCTTTTGGCGCGTTTTGCTGGAGAGTGATCTTGAATGAACGTCACGTGCTCGGCTTTGTAACGCTCATTCGGCACTTTTCATCTTTTGTAGGAAATCGTGCTCAAGGTCCGGCCGACATACACACCCTTAAAAAGATATGTGACCAAAGGAGAGACGTCCCCTCCGCCATTCCGGAACTACGTGAAACGCGGTAGTTTGCCCCCTTCCCCCACCAATATGTCGTAAAAGTGAAGCTCTTTTAATCCTATATCTTTTTTATAGCTTTGATCTAAGTGTGGCTTCCTCCCGCCACCTCTTTCTACGAAAATGAATGGCGAGATTGTTTCTAATCCTAGTAGAAGCATAAAAATAAAACATGTAATATTTTTAAAAAATAGACTTAAAGAGATACAAAAATCCTGCACTAAAATTGAACTTGAAAAAAAGAAAAAGGACAAATTTCCCTATAGAACTAATGAAATAGTATAATTATCTTTAGCATTGTTGCAGTGAATTTAATAGTAGAAATCAATTTTTGTAACCGAATCAGAATACAAATGAACAAATAGTTCTATTAATACAAAAAATCACTTAAATAATCTTTGAGTCTAAAAAGAAATTTAAAAAAATTAAAAATTTAAAATAATAAAATTAAGTATAAAGGTATTAAGTAAAGTTACATTAAATACTTAAAATACAACAAGACAAATTATAATTAAGAAGACTTACCTTGCAGCAGCATCGGATATACTTGTATAAAACTGCCATACAATGACAAAAGAGCTAGTATAAGCTAGAGATTATGTGATATAAATCTTCTGATTAAATTCCTTTTTAAAGGTTTTGATTTAGATTCATCTTTTACACAATCACTAGCGCACACAGGAAGTTTTGAAGAGGGGGAGGTCAGGGTCGAAGGTTCACCATTTATGTGTCATACTCCTATTGATTTTGTTGTTTTTTGTGAACAAAAAACAGTAAAAATCTAATTATTGAATAAATAATTAGCATTAAGCAATAAAATTAATTATTTATAACAAATATTTGATAAAATTTTACGTACTATATACTTAGAATTATAATCAATTGAAAAAGAAATCAAGGGCGTTTGGGGGTCTGTTCGTCTAGAACACCCACCCACCCTTGTGTGAGCCACTGCCTTACTAACCCTTTGCTTAAATTAATTCATAGATAGAACTGAATATTGTTAAATTACAACCAAAATTCAGAAATCTGGATCAGCTTTTTTAAATAAATTACTTATGATTTTAAGCGGGTATTTTAATGAAGATTTTTCAAAAGACATGAAAATATTTAGTTGATTTTTTAAAATTACAATTCACTTTAAATGTGTCAAATGATCCAAATGAAAGCACTACGAAATATGGAACAACGCTTGATTGAGTTATTTTTAGATACTTAAATAATTTTGAATCTAAAGTATTTATAACCTATTTCAGCTACAGTAAAACTATTGGTTTCTTCGTAGAATACAATTAATTCACAAAGCGAATTGTATATTTCTCACACAAAAACCATTACTTTATGAGTACAGAGACATATGAATAAATAATTTTAAATCACAAAACTAATATCCTCTAGTTTTTCATTCATCGAACTGATCCCTGAAATAACATTATAAAATTTGAAGTTATCAATTCTATCGTTTAGTTATAAGGACACACAATTATTATTTTTTTTTTGCTTCTTTTTAGAAATTAATCTTTAATTCAATCAATTATATCTTCAATCTTTCAATTCAATTTCTTTATACGATATCGCTCCCTAAGCAGGGTTATCATGCTCTACAGTTGAGAAACGCTGATATATGGATTACAAATTATTATGTTTAGTAAAATTTCTTTTGTATTTGTCTTTCTCTTTTTTATTGCATTCCAATGAAGATATTTACCGATATTTCCAAATATATCTTAATATGTAACTGGTGCTAGAGAATTATTTCTGTATTACATTGTTTTTCACTAACAAAATTTATTGCTAATCTGTGAAAATATTGAAATTATTTTTTAAATCAATAAAAGTTCAATTAATTTGTAAAAATGACGCCATGGGATATACTCCAAGTAAGTCAGTGTTTAGTAACTAAAAATAACGCGTGGGCTATTATTGATGAACTTCGTAATTTGAAGTGAGCGACAGAGTGAAAACTAATGTCGCACTATTCAACTACTTGAGCACTTTTTGGTTGATTGATTAATTGTTTGAATATTAACGTCGCACTGTTCAGCTACACGAGGGCTTTTGGCGACGGACCACGAAATTTTGAACCATGGTCAAGTGACGTGGACGACACCTGAGCTGGCACCCCCTCTCCTAACTACCACACCATACCAACGGGAGGACGTTTCAGCTCTCGACAGATTTAACGTGCATCGCTGCCCTACACGGCGGGTCTTTAGTGTACTGGGTTCGAACTCGTGACAAGGCAAGACACGGTCCGATACCTATACCACTCGGCTACCGTGGCCTTGAGGGTTTTTGGAGATCGACCTTGTAATTTTGAACCATGGTCAAGTGACGAGGACGACACCTGAGCTGGCCCAATCCTCACCAAAGTTCCACATCAGAACAACTACAGAACTTTTGAGCTCTCGACAGATTTAACGTGTATCGTATCAGCAGTACTAGACCCGAACCCATGACACGCCAGGTATGAGTCTTTTACCTTGACCACTAGGTTCTGCGGCCACCTCAAAACTTGGAAACATGGTCAATAGATATTCTTCAATATGATTTCTAGGAACGGTTATTTATCAGCAAATATAAAAATGTGCAGGAGAAAAACATCCTCCAACAAAAGTTTTAAAACCACTTTCCATATTTTATAACATGTTTAAGGGTTCGTAAAAAAAAACAGCTTTTTAATGATTTTTGTATGGGGAATAACAATCAAAGTCCATGTTAAATATTAGTGCAAACACACATAAAAATAATTAATGAATTTATAATGAATTCAGGGTATTATTGGTAGGGAAGTGTTTCTTACAAGAAGCTTGAAAGTTTCATTTCTCCCAATTCTATATGACATTGTTACGAATTGTCTGTATAAAATACTTAACTATAATTTATATTTGGATATGTAAACGTTTTTCACTACTCTATGTTATATTTATTGTATGTTAAAATTGTGATATTCTTAAACAACGCCACACTCCTTACATTATAATTGAGACTAATTGGAAACTTGGCGAAATATTGGGGACTTGGAAACCATGTTGGCGACCAGTTTTGGCGAATTTAAGATCATTTGGATTCTTCTGGAAATTAGTGGAGAAATCTACTAATATATTCCAAGTGGATCTTTCTCGAATGATCCCTGAGGCCTATAAATAGGAAGACGCTCACCCAAACTGAGTTAGTATTGTTTTGACTAGTGATTAGTAGTCTTGAACTTGACCGTTGAAGAGTCTACCAGCGGTTAATGATTACTTCGGCTGTTAAGTAGAACGAGCAGTGCTTGTGAACAATATTTTATATACTTGTATTTTATTCACTGATAGTTGAGTCTGAGAGCTGTTGAAGATTGAAGACCTTCTGAGATTAATTCTTCGAATTTAACTGCAAGATTCGTGTTTCAAGAATTGTTTTTCGACAATAAATTATCACTCTTAAATAACTGTCTTGATCTTTGTGACTGATTTCATTAAAATCCTCGAAACCCGATCAACGTAACAATATTTCGACAATGGTTGTTCTTGTACTGAGCCATAGAAAAATAAATATCTTTGACTGTTTTTAGTTTTTTAAGAAATGGAAAATTTTATTTTACATAGATTTTTTATTTAAATATCGTAAAAAAAATATTAATTATGGAGCACGAAAGACTTACTCAGGACTGATACCAGAGATGGAAGAGCAAACGAAAACATCTGTAAGGAAATTTAAAAAATTTAGACATGAAATGATTATTGGCATTTTCCAGAGAAAGAAACATGTTAACATGTTAATATTCGATGAAAAACGGCATAACATATTCTGTTAAGTCAGTGTTTCTCAAACTTTCTATATTTGTGACCCAATTTTCAATCATAATTTTCATCGCGCCCTCCTCAAAATAATAACAATGTATTCAAATTCAATAATATAATTTGACGTAAAGCTACATATCGACTAGAATTATAAATTATCATTATACTTGTCTTGATAATTTGTAATTTAATTTTTAAAATTACAAATTATCAAGACAAGTATTAAATATTCTATATAATTTTATGACATGCCCATAGGATCACTGGTGATTATTAAACTGGTTCTTAACTTAGTACAGTTAAATTAATTATGAAATACATTGTCCAGTACTGATACATTTATAAGTGTATTATATCAGTGTAAATATGTATTTTACTTTTTATTATGTCGGAATGCATTTTGTGTTGTGCTTCCTTTTAGTAAATTGATAATTTTTTTTTTATTTTTTTGTTTTCGACTTTTCGATATACTCGCGCCCCCTTGTAGGGTTATCACGTCCCGCAAGGGGGCGCGCCCCACAGTTTGAGAAACACTGTGTTAAGTAATAGATGTTAAAATAAATAATAAGATATAGATTGATGGTTTGGAGGATAACTTGTGGAGTTTTGTGTTCTTGGTCTTCAAATGATACTTAGGACGTTAAGGGCTATAGTCATGAACGGTATTACTAAATAAAATCTTTATGTAAATATGCTTTTTTATATAAGAAATGGCAAAATTTGGTCGTGACATATAATTAATTTAATATTTATAAATGTACTGGAGGTCGATTCCTTACACCAATGCGCCTGAATACGAATAGGTTGACAGCTTAGTTACAGAGTTTGTTAAAAGTCTCTGATTCAGATTTATCCTGAATGTTATCTTTGATAAGCCGGCATTTAAATCGAAAATAAACATGGAGATAAAAACAGCTATCAACACAATTTACATATTTTTATTTGTCAAAAAAATGTTGGAATATTTTAAAAAGTTGACAAAAGACTCCACTACTAGTGTAAACATAAACTATACAAGTTGATGAATGGAATTAGATTGGGCGTGTAAAAAGCGAGAGAAAGGAAACTGTTACTATTATATTCTTTATTCAAACAAACCGGGTTGAGATTCAATACATGCGAATTCACAAGTAGCACTATTGAAAATAAAATAAAAAAGAACTAGATATAAAATTATTTCCAGTCTATTCCAACACTGAAAAGGAGACGGAAAATTTTTTTTATTTTTATTTTTGCACGAAATTTTATTTTTTAAGTTCTCGATGCGTAAGGAATTCTCTTAAATACATACACCCACGCACTAGCCAGAAACTAAATTATCTTTGATGTTTGTCATACTTCTTTTTATGAATTCCATTTTTTGAATATTTCCTATTACTCTTTTTTATTCGAGCCTTATTTTTTAAATCACGAGGAACACTAGAGCCGAAAAAGCTCAAAATTGATGTTTTTCTGAAAATTTCGCCAACTTTTTTAAAAATACAGCTAGGTGAAATTTTATCATTATTCGAAACTTGTAGCAAATTGATTCTTCAACAACATCATTCAAAATTTCATTTATTTAAAATAAAATTAAAAAAAAAAATCCTGATTTATTAAAATTATTCATAAGGGAATTTATTTTTTAATATTGTTTCACAATACTAACAGATAATCTAATACATGAGCTGAAAAAAATTGACCAATATTATAAAACAAAATTATGCAATGAAACGTAAAAAGAACAATACATAAGACAAAGAAAAAGAACACATATATCAACCCAGGTAAAATTAAAATCCTAGCGATGTAAGTACACCCTCTAATCCAGTGTTTCTTTAACTGTGGGGTGCATCCCCCTAAAGGGGGCAGGACAACCCTACGGTGCGAGCATATAATGAAAAGTTGAAAACAAAAGATTATTTAAACAAATTCTTAACAAACTGAAAGTAAACAAATACATTCTGACATTATAAAAAATAAAATACTCATTTACACTATAATACATTTATAAATGTATCAGTATATATTTCACATTCTATTTTATAATTAATTTAACAGTACTAAGTTAAGGACAAGTTTAATAATTACCAGTGGCCCCATGGATTTGTCATATATAAAATTTATATGCCAACATTATATATATATCACGTATCTGGATAATTTGTACGATATATATAATTAATCCCTTAAATGGCAATTAAAATTTACGCGATTCATTCCCCAATGCTACCGTTTAGCCCGTAGGGAAGCGTATGTGGTGTATCGAGGGGGAGGGAGGGGGTAGAAAAGGAATAAATGATCAAATCCTCTGAAACAAGTAGATCCTGCGCAAACACTATCAAAGTTATTTTATTGCTTTCCAAAGCCTTCGGAATAATTTTATGGATAGCAGTTCATAGAAAAGATCATACTTCGGAAAGACTTATACATACGTCTGAGGCCATTAACACACTGGCTGATCGAGACGTTTATATACGTCGGAGGGACTTAAGAGGTTAAAGTCGTATTGAGGGTTTAGCGTCGAAGTAAAGTATTATTGAATTTAAAGCATCGTTATTGTAAGAAGGGGGCGCGATGCAAATTACGATTGAATATTAGGTCGCAAACATTCGAAGTGTGAGAAGCACTGATCTAATGAATTTTAATTCAGAACACAGGTAAGGTCTTGGTACAGGTAAGGTACACATCTTGGGTAAGGTTTAAGGAATGCATATACACCAAACTGTACGAAAAAGAACCAGTTTAAGGAGCACAATGGGTGTTAAACTTAAAACAACCCAAACTGATAATTTGACACTAAATGAAAATGAAAATTGGAGTAACAAAGTATCATAATAAAAAAAAAAACTGGAAACACTAATAATATATTATTTTAAGATGTGAGACCATCATTTAAATGTATTGTACTGTATCGCAGAACAGACTTGTTTTGAGTAAAACGAATGATTGCTGTAATAATACTTTTAATAAGTTCATTTATGAAATTATGACGCAATCGTGAACCAACAACCTCAAAAGTCCTTAAAGTGTCTGGGCAAATCTGAAAAGGGTTACAGGGTGACTGGACTGTCACGTGCTACCAACCATCAAGAGTATAAAAACTATTGTTAGGGCAGTCCCGTTGAGCCACCGTGAGTAGGAGGGGAATTTAAAAAACTGTTTTTCTGGCTTCTCAGATCAGTTGCGCCGGACGGAGGATTAAAAGAAGGCTATAAGTACATTTAGTTCTACATATCTTACCATTTATTCTAACGATTAAGGTATCCGACTACGTTCGGAACTGTGATTGTGCAAAAGCGTACAAATGGATAATATTTATGATATTTTGTGTCACTTAGATTAGAAAATGTATATAAAAATGTTTAAAGAATATTATTACAATATAAAATTATTTAAGTACAATATTTTGGCAAAAAATTAACTTAGAATAATTTTTTTTTTTTCAAAATGTTATTCTCTTGTGAAAAAAGCTTCTATTATAATAATATTTTGCCTGTCTATAGCTCAGATCTTTCCACAGAGGTTCAACTAGAATTTTTGAAATATATAACTTAGAAGTGGGTTTATCCATATTTTACGACAACAGAGGGGAGCAATTGTAAGAAAAAAACGCTGATCATTATTTTAATGGGTTGTAAGTCTGAAAATAATGTGAATTTTTCAAAACTCATAGTTGAGCCTCTGTAAAAACGTCTAAGCTATATACAGGTAAAATATTATTATAATAGAAGCATTTTTCACGAAAGGAGAACATTTTGAAAAAAAGATTATTCTAAGTTAATTTTTTGCCGAAATATTGTATTAAATAATTGTGAAATAATTTTTTTTGTGAAGATGTCCTTAAAACAATTTTATACATGTAGTCTAATCTAAGTGACACTAAATATCAAGAAAATTATCCATTTATGCGCTTTTTTTTTAAATCATGGTTCCAAACGTAGTCGGATGCCTTAAAACTGTATGTTATAACTTTTAGAATTGTATATCATTGGAATTCTAAACTAAGAAACTCTGAAAAGTGTTAAATATACTTTTGATAAATAATTCAAATAACTCCTACATTTATTCAATCATGGAATCAGATTTAAATATTATATCCTTAGTTTTGGCCCGTGAAACTCAAAACTAAGGGAAAGTTCTCTGGGAATAACTATAATTAATTCTAATTAGTTTTTTTTTAATTTACTGTGGGCTTTTTTAATCGTTATCACACAGATTTATCAAATCATTCGTAAACTGCATTGCGTAAAAAATTTCCAACGATGTATCTTTTTAAATTCTAGATTTCTTTCAAAATATGAAAACCAGCTATTTTGTAGATAATAGACTCAGCAATTTTTCCAATGTGATGCATTTTTATCAAAGAGAATTTCGACTACATTAAAAATTTCATATACTCAATATCAGATTCTAAGCAACTTTTACGTTTTATTTTATTTTATTTCTTTTTTATGAATGAGAGAGAGATTTTTCTGCAGAAATTTTTAAAGTTGCGTTCTTAGTTTAAATATAAGCAGTTTTTGAGTAGGCTTTCATGTTAAGCGTGTTTTCGTTTACTAACGATATGAAATGAAAAACAGCTGAATGCCGTGATTAAGTATATCATCAAAAGAGGCATGCGAAATAAAATATAAGGAAAAATATTGCATCCGATTTATTTTTCTCTTAACTAATTTAAAATAGTTTGTTTCACCTTTTTTGCATATTATTACTTTCCCAGTTCCTACTATTAGCTCACACTCTCTATATATTTATTTATTTTTATCTTGGTGGAATTTTCATTCGTTAATAAAATACATTTTATAGCGCTCGATTGAGCTGAAATGTTATATACATGATTATGTTGGATAAAAATACCATAATTTAATTATTATTAAAACAAATTAATTGATAAAAACTAATTATTCAAAGAGATACAAATACAGCCACTTTGGCCTCCTTTATGGTGACTTAGTGACTCTTTTGGAGACTTGTGTCAAAACTTGAAAATATTTTTTTTTACTCACGTTTTAAAGCATTCAGTTGAACTGAAATTTTATAAACACGATTGTTTTGGATGACAATACGATACTTTAATGATAATTAATACAAATTAATTACCACTTAATGTCGTGCTTCTGTCATATGTATATACATATTTATATTAATTGTAACTATTTAATAAAAAGTAGCTAAAATGAAATATTTCTTTTTTGATCTAAATAGGAATTCACTAAATTTTTTTATATATATTTCTTGTTTATTAAAACTTTAAAAGAATATGTAAATATGTAACACAGAACTTTATGGGTCAAGATTTAATATATTCTTCATATTTAATTCTAAATAAATCTGTGTCCTTCGAAATCTTATACATATATAAAAGAACAACTTTTTTATTTTTATGCAGTGATTTCTGCATTTAAAAGTAGTGTTACGTATTAATAATAATTTTGAAAAATAAATTATTTACTCTAATATGATTATTATATTAATTTTAACTTTTTTAAAATCATTGTTTAGCAATGAAAAGAAATTTTATTTAAAATTATATAGTTTTTGTCTGTGTGTGTGTGTGTTATATAAATACCATATTCTTATAAAAAAATATTTCTGATATCGGCTAGGAAGTCAATATTTTAAATACTTATAAACATGCATTGTTTTTCTGAAAAAGGAAAAATATCTGGTTAACTTAGTAAAATTTGCTTTTTTCTAAATGCAAACTTTATACTAGAATATATTAATAATAAAATAATGCAACGAAAACTGATTTCTCAAAACATGGATTTCAGCAACGATTCATTGTAATTCTCGAACTTCATCCAAAAACTGTAAATATAACTCTATTTCCATTATGCAACATATATAATGTTCTGCGGTATTCCAGTGGTCAAAATATAGGATTATGGTATGCATGTCATGAGTTAGAGCCCAGTACCTCTAAAGAAGTAAATAAGCAAATAATCTGAAATAAGTAAATCCTTCGCAAACATTGCCAAGGTATTTTTATTGCACTCCAAAGCATTCGGATTAGTTTTTTGGATAGCAGTTCACAGAAGGTAGTACTTCAGAAAGACGTATATATACTTCTGGGAAACTTAACGCTTTGGATGAGCAAGACTTTTATATACGGCGGTGACACTTAAGAGGTTAAAGTCGTATCGTAATTTTAGCAACAAAGAATAGTATTATTGAATTCGATACATTGTTATTGTATGAGGGGGGCGGGATGAAAATTATGATTGAATATTGGGTGGCGAAAATTGAAACTTTGAGAAGCACTGATTTAAAAAAAAAAATGTGAATGGGAACGTTCCTTTTTTCCGCACAATTTATAAAATAAAATATTCATCAAATCAAAATGAAAAAAATGAGAGAAGAAATTATTACTTATTTAACTATCATGAGGCAGATGTATAGACATTCCAACTAATTGACACGAGATCAAAGATTAATTGAGTCAAAAATATTATATTTTGACCAAATGTCTTTTAAACACTTAAAAAAAGTTTCTTACAATGAATTCATAAATTAATTTTTTTCCAATCTTCTATCAATCGAATAATTTCCAAAAATAAATAAATAAAGTGTATGCTTTTCTTTAAAAAGAAAATTGTACAAAAATAAGTGCAGTTTAAAAAAAAAATCAGTTGAAAACAAATCAACTATCCCTAATTCTAATTCAATTATAAATGATTTCATACTCCCTGCCATCAGATGTATAAAATAAGAAATAAAACTTTTTCTAGACATAAGAAATTATCTTTATGTGACTCAAGATCGCCGTTCCTAGCACTCAAGCTTAAAATGCTATTAGCACCAAAAATAGGGGGATAAACATTAACCTCCTTATTTTGACGGAAGCGAGAATGAAAGTTTAACTAAATCCTATATCAAAAACGTCCACCTTTTTTCATACTCTATTAAATCAACGGCATTCAGAGATGATTTCGAGTGTCTTTTCTTCAGTCCTCAAACGTGATCCACAAAGAATACATCGAATTACCTAGAATGTCGACTAGATAGAGTTTAGAGGTAACGTAACCGTTGCGTAAACCCAAGGTTGAGGGTTCCATCCCGTCTGCAGTTCATGTTAAAATCGTAGGCACGCAAGTCATATGATTATATATCATGTAAAAGATCCCTTAGTATCAATTTGGCTCTTGTACACTAAGCAATACTAAATCATGACAGTGTTTAGTATTTGACGAGGGCCTTAATTGAATATACTCAAACGTCAAAAATGTGTTAGTGAGAACCGCCACTAAATGTCGTACCTATAAACTAATTATTACACTTGGGGCTTTACTATATATGTAAAGGCGTACCTGTCAAAACGCAGCCCAATAAAAAAGAAAGTTAACTGGAATCCATACATGGTCCAATGCTAACATTAAACAAATAATATATTTTTTTAAATTCCACATTTTACAATTTAGAAATTTTCACTTAAGGTATCCGACTACGTTCGGAACCATGATTTTACAAAAGCGCATAAATGGATAAATTTCATGATATTTAGTGTCACTTAGAATAAAATACATGTATAAAATTGTTTTAAGGACATTATGACAAAAAAAAAAAACAATTATTTGAATACAATATTTTGGCAAAAATTTAACTTAGAATAACCTTTTTTCCAAAATGTTCTCCTTTTGTGAAGAATTCTTCTATTATAATAATATCTTGCCTGTATATAGTTCAGACCTCTGTACAGAGGCTCAACCATGATTTTTGAAACATTCACATTATTTTCAGAGTTACAACTCATTGAAAAAATTTCGGCGTTTTTTTTTTTTCAAAATTTCTCCCCTCTGTTGTCGTAAAACATGGATAAACCCACT
>BMAV01022560.1:50853-72431 GCA_019973955.1 Trichonephila inaurata madagascariensis
AAAGCATTGCGTGGCCGCTACAGCGGCCAGAGCCGTCTTTTAAGGGTCTGTTTCTCTTGGCCGTTATATCGGCCAGCCGTCCTCAAAAGGTTAATGAGAAGCTGAAGTTTTCGCAACTTGTAAGGCTTCGGTTTAAGCTTCAATTTTTCTATTCGCCTTACCGATCTGTCACCTATTCCCATGTCATGAGAAATCTGTTACATGTAAACCCTTGGATTTCTCTGGACTCGCTTTTCGATGGCCTTACGGTTCCTTGAAGTGTTTACAGTACGTTTCCGCCCACTTCCTGGACGTTGACCATCATCGCCAAGCTCTTTGAAACAGCTGATTGCATTTGACAGTGTTTGTAGAGGTACATTAAACAAACAAACAAACAAACGAATTCACATTGTCATTTCCCTTACTGAAACATCTCGAAAATGGCAGACCTTTTGCTCGACATTATCAAAATCACATGAATCAAAGTACAAACTGAGAAATATATTTAAAAAAATATTTTATTATTAAAGTGGTAGATAAAGAAACATTAAAACACCAATTAAAAGGAAATTCGTTAACTATTGTAGGAGGCAAGAAATTTGTCTGAGTTTTTTTTTTACCGCACCCTTTATAAAAATATTCTTAAAGTTACTCATATAATTGAAGTACTTTATATATATATATATCTCGATATATGTATATATATATATATATATATAGTACACCTACTCTGTAATTATTTTAGCACAAATAATTTTATACTTCTTGCCTTGCTACAATTCGGCCAATAATATTGTGCCTTTAATTTGAACTTTTGCTCAGAATCTGGTAATAACCTGTTTATGTTACGCGGATTAAACATGGTTGATGCATTTTTTAATGTAATGGATTTAGAAATCTTAGCCCTTATTTGAATATGATTTAGTTCAGTATTACAAACATAAGATAGGATGGTTGGCCAGCAACACAAAAATGGTTAAACCCTACTTTCATATAAAATATTTTTATGTTATATATAAGTCAGCAATATACTTATAAGTTTTAAATTCCAGCATCTGTTAATTTCATTTGTCCTTGATATTCAAATGAGTTCTATTTCTCTAATAGAGTAAATAATAAAACTGTATATGTACATATATAATATAATAATAAAATAAGCAATTAAGTTTAAAAATTGCACTTAAGTTCTCTAATCTTACCGTATTCAATAAGTTTGATGAACCTTTAATAATATGAGTTTTACTAACAGGAATAAACTCAATATACTCGAATTTCATTTGCTCTTTGCCTTTGAATGATTCCAACTAAAATCGCTAAGAAATTCTTTTAAAAACCCGAATAACAAAACAGTCTGATTTTATAAATACCGAAGGATATGCTTGATATCCTTGCTATTTTATCCACACGTAAGTTTTTGTATTTTAATTTCTTCTTGTTTAAAACTTCTTATTTCTACAAAATTTTTTTTTGGGGGGGGGGGACATCTCAATCCAACACCATTGTTAGGTTTTTTTTCAAAAGAATATTCGTTTTTAATTATTATTTTTAGTCTACGTTCTTATAGCAGATTTGTACGTTTCATTTCGAATTTTCATAGTTTTTCAGAAGTGATTTTTTTTTAAATCAAATTTCTAAATTAAAGGGTTTTTTCCCCCTAATAAAGTTACTGTGAAGTTTTACTACTTTACATTTAAGTTTTTTCTACCTTTTAATGAATTGATTAAAAGTTGTTTTTTTTTTCATTTATTTCTGTAAAATATTTCATTAAATTATGCTGGTGTGTTTGGGTGAAATTGATTTAATTCATATTTCTTATGAATTTCAATTATTAAATAACTTTGCAAAAGTCTAGTTTAGGTAACCTTTTATTTTATGGCCGTATTGCGGCCTATTGTGCAGTAAAGTTTAGCTTTCCAAAAGAAATTAAGGTATACGACTAGCTTCAGAGATAAATTTTTCAAAAGTTGATTTTCTGAATAATTTTATTGTTTTAAAGAACATAAAAAGACTTAAAAAGTCATTACTATTAAATAACTAACATGTATCTCCTTTTTTTTTTAGAAAAAAAAATAATATTTTTAGGAAAATTCAGCAAAACAATTTTTAAGTTAAGAAAAACGTGATAAATAAAAATAAATTGCACATTATGCAATTTTAACGTCATTCATATACTTCTTGATCCCTCTGAAGTGTCACAAACCGCAGGATAAGAAATAGTTTAAGAAATAAATATTTTATTAACATTTAAATTGGATGGTCATGATTTTTCGTCAAAATTACTGCATGTTCAAAAATAAAATTGCTGTAAAATGTGTTTAAATTTAGCTGTCTTAAAACCTGCGGTTTGTTACATTCTGATCACTTTGTTACACTCTGGTTTGTTACACGCTCTCATTTACGTAGCATATATGTTATAAATTTCATTCCATTTGATTGGATTATTTAGAAGATATCCCGTTTTTAGTGCACAAGTTATCATGAAAAGTTGATTCTTCAAGAAACGAATTACAAAAATATTTTTATTGGTTAGATAAAGTAAATGCTATAATAAGAACTTAAAAAACTCTCTAGCTTTATGTATTATTCTTTCTTCCTCAATAATTAATTTCCTTTTTCCCTAATGACTCAAACAACATCAAACATCAAACACCTAAAAATCATTTTTTCTATCTAGTCGGATACCTTAAATTTTATTGGAAATACATCAGACATTTTTATGTTAACAAACTCCATTTTTAGTTACATAACATTTATCCTAGCTTTGCATTAAGATTTACAGGTTTCTGTTTTTTATGAACATTTTGAAGGCCGATCTTCACGAGCTTTCTCATTCGTAGAAAATATATGCAGTTATTTATTTTTGTTTTTATTTTTGTTATTTATTTTTGTTTTACTGGCATAAACATTGTAACATCATCAAACTATTTTAATATAATATTCAGACCTCCAATTTTGGTTCAAAAACAGAAACTTTCTGTTATGCATCTAAACATTATTTAATTAATATTGTCAATTTTCCTTGCAAAATTATTTAATTCCTTAACTGTCGCCAGTATATTTATACACTTCTCTTAACCGGTGTGCTAACTGCCCCTGACGTATATATACGCCTTTCCGAAGCACAATCATTTCCATTGCTACCATTCAAATTATTCCGAAGGATTTGAAACACAGCAAAATGAAGTTGACAGTGATTGCAAATATGTGTGCATGTGTGATTTACTTATTTCAAAGTAGGATTTACTTATTAATGCTCCTTTTCCCCAATACACAGCAAAACTGGGCGCTCCCATTAGAAAAACAGTGGCATTAGGGAGTGAATTGCGTTACATTTATTTGAAAGTTAAGAGATTGAAATTGATATGAGCTTCATTCTTGTAGTTATCTGTTGTTTTTTGCTTTTTCCATCATTAAAAAAATTTACATCCTATTCGGCTCACTTTGTGACGGCTGTATAAGCATTTTTCCAACTAGTCCTCTTGGTTTAATTTTTTTAACTCCTCCGTATGAAGAACGGGTAAACCAGTAAGTAGTTTATAAATGTATAGTATAAAAGTGAATTTTTGCAAAAAGCAAAAGGTGGCAACAGCGAAGCTCCCAAACTGACTCGCTGTAAACACGTGTTTGTAGTTATTATTTGACAATAAAGTCACATAAATGTGCGCACTTATTGGCTGGAAACACACGTGTTTTAATTATCACTTGGCTGTGACGTCACATGAATTTAGTTCATTAAAATGTTTAATGTTCTTTAATTTATAAGAATAATGCATTGTTTCCTTTTTGCGTTTGTTTGCATATTTTTCCATATGCGAGGTTTTTATCTTATAAGAAGAGGGAACGAATAAGAAAATTCATTTCGGGTCGAGACTTGGTGTAATAGTAGTACTCCTTTAGGGTGTTCAACCCTTAATGTGTAATTCCGTCGAATGGCCAGTCAATTTGGAGAAAAAAGCCTTCGAAATTCCTGCTTAGGTTTTATACTATTAAGTATCAATTTTCTCCACCGGCCCAGTGACTCAATTGGTAAATCGCCAGCCTTCGGTGCTGGTGAATCCAAATTCGAATCACGCCAAGAACTTTTTTCTTTCAATTTCTATATTTTTTTTAAAAATTAAATACATTTATTTATGAAAGGTTTATTAAATATTAAATGATATTCTATTTTTAAAATGGAATTCTCTCTTATAAAATAGATATTCTTTTTATATATTATATTCTATGTATTTAATTTTTTTTCACGTTTTTCAACATATGTAAATGCGAATTGTTTTTTTCCCCTTAAAACTTTTTGTAATTAATGTTGATGTGAGACTATGATTAATTAAGTTTTCCTTTTACTGCTTCATTTCAAGTCAAATGTTTAATAATTAGACTTTAAAACAAGAACGCAAGTTAG
The DNA here is from genome assembly GCA_019973955.1 of Trichonephila inaurata madagascariensis. NCBI lineage: Eukaryota > Metazoa > Arthropoda > Arachnida > Araneae > Nephilidae > Trichonephila > Trichonephila inaurata. The sequence continues at coordinate 55,232 of BMAV01022560.1, forward strand.
CATTTAATTATGAAAAAAGTTTTTGTTATTGACGATATATTATTCCTTAATGCAATACACGGAGAGAGGGTTTAAATGTCTGTAGTCCAACTTTTTTCAGTTACTTTTTTATTCTATCGTTTGCTTATAACCATTCCACTTAAAAAAAAAAAGAAAAAAGCCCTAAATTTTTAAATTTTTTTGCAATTAAAATGTGCAATCAAGAAGTACTATGTAATTCTGTTTGCTTTGTGAAGTGTATTTGTCATATACTTTTAATATTGCGCTACTGGAGGTTATTTTGAATATTTAGAAGAATATTGCGATATTCTGAATGTGGGGCATACATAAGGTTTTATAAGTTTTTCATTTCTTATCATGTAAAACCGTTATAGAATTTAACATTAGAGGACAGTAAGAAGTGATGTTATTTGCAACATCAGTATTTTCGATGAAACATTTTTCACTTAAGAGACATTATTTATTTTTTTTTAGTTTCTTCACGTCACAGGGATATGGATCTGCAATAGATCCTCCATCCCCTATCTGATAAGTATTTTGGCTCTGACAAGTGGAAAACCTGAGTGGGAAAAAAAGTTCACTGAGTTTGGTAGAATGACGTCACAGTCTGGGGGTAGTAGTCTTCTGATTTAGGTGGGAAAAAAGTCCTGAGAATTTTGACAGTCAACTGGAAGCTGTAGTGTAAACACTGTCATTATTTGTGATAGCAATAAGTGATAAAGCTCTCTAATGGTTGCCCTGAAGTTGGGGAAATTGAAATAAGAGATTGCTTGCCTGGTGGGTGCAGCGATGAGAAAAATTTTTCAAAGTCAAGAATTACAAAAAATAGAGATAAAAATATGGAGTAAAAAATTTACAATGAATAGTTTGCATTTTCAATACCACGAGACATTATTTGCAGGAGTTATTTCTTAAGGCCCTGGTTTCCTATGCAAAAAGGTGATGTTACTTTTGCACCTAAAAGTTGCCACTGTATAGCAAACTTTGCCAGGTACTCTTACAAACGTTAATCCAAAAAAGAAACAAATGTTCGTGACATACAAACTCACAAACCTAGCTAAAGACGAGACAAGGTCTACGGTAGCCTTTTGACTAAATGAGCAATGATAATATAAGGTGGTATGTCTATACCTATATATATGAACGACTGTCATTACATAATAATGCTGTATTGCCACTGAATCCCGATGGCATAAAGTTCAAAAAAAATTTGGGGGACACAATGGTGTAATATTTACCAATTGTATCTTATTTATTATTTTTTTATAAAAAGAACTGATATTATTCATATAAATACGGTATTAACACAGGGAAGAGTTTCTCAAATTGTGGGGCGTGCTACCATATCGGGTATGATATCCCAACATGGAGGTGCGAGCATATTGATAAGTCAAAAAAAGAAGATTTTAAAAAAGTATTAACTACCTGAGAGGAAGCAAAACAAAATACATGCTGACATAATAAAAATTAAGTACTCAATTACCCTGATATAATATAAGTATATCAGTACAGCACAATGTTTTTGATGATTAATTTATCAACACGAAATTAAAACCAAGCTTAATAATTACTAGTACCTCTCATAGCATTGCCATTTACAAAATTTAAGACTTATCTTGATAATTTGTGTGGTGTATAATTAAAGTTATATTGTAGCTTTAGCATCAAAGTACATTCTTATTGCATTCAATATATTGTTATTGCATAAAGAGCTCGATGAAAATACTGACTGAAAACTGGGGCGCAAATAGTGAACATCTGAGAATAATTTTCATAGGATATTGTTTCATATTCTAAATACTGACCTGCCGCTGTAGCTTAATTATCTCCAACGGCCCTTTAAACTTGGGTCAATTTATCTACAATGTTTAAATTATTGCAATAATTTAATAACAGTGCAAAATTCGACTGGTATAAGATATCTTATAGCCAAAAATATGATCTTAAATTCCATAAATAGAAGTTCTCCCATCATACTTAAAAGTGATAAAGCTCGATTCATTTTTTCCATAAAGAAAAAAAAATCAAGAGCTTTTTTAATAATAATAGATGGCAATTTCAGTTTTTTTTTAAATTACACATTGTGTAATCACCTTTTTAAGTGGATATTAAGTTATTTCGCATTGCCATTTATTTAAAGGAATATAAGTGGTCTTTTAGATACTAGAAAGAGAGAGAGAGATAAAGATGAAATATTTCAACTCGCATTTCGTTAATTAATTGTCTCCATAAACTTGATGGCATCAGTTTTTATAAGCATTTTTTTAAAAGGAGAATGACTACTTTTAAATTCAAAATGGCGTTTAATAAAAAAACAGATTTTGTCTTATTTGATTGAATCTATGCTCTTTAAAGGTTACATTTCCGTAGTCATTTTAAGCACGCCTGGCATTTAAATATCATTTACCATTAGCTTAAATCGAGATGCTTCTTTTTCATAAATTCAATAAATGAATAAAATAATAATATATTTTTTTATGCATGCAATTTATCATAATAGATTTTTTTTTTTTTTAATTTATGAATTCCTTTGTGCCAAATATAAGATTTGTGTACATAAAAGTTTTTAATAATTTTTGCCTGAGCGAATATTATTATTTTTTTTTCAGTTTAATTATTATATGTGATAAAAAATGTGTGATGGAGAGGGCATATGACCACACTACATAAGTGAAAACTTCTGATTTTTTCTGAACAAGAGAATATACAATTGTTCGGATGTACTATATTTTCTTTGACGAGATTTCACATGGGGTGTAAAGTAGCTTTGTTTTTTGTTCTCATTCATTTGTAGATGTGCTTATTCCATCCTTTTTCTGTAAAGGGCAATGTTAATATAATTATGCTTTCTTATGTATTTATATATGAGTATATACGATTTAAATGTGAATAACATTAGTTAATTAAAAATATTTATATGTAAATCACTTATGTACATTATATTTGTATGATATACATGTTTATATAACTTATACAACACCGTATACCATATGTAAGGCTGTTCTTCATTGAATTCAAAACAAACTGACATTAGACATGTATGTGTTGTATAATTTAGGTGGAAATTCAAATCTGATAATTGGGCAAAGATGCTCAAATTTAAGATTCTTCAAGTTTTTTAGTGTTAATATATATATATATATATATATATATATATATATATATATATATTATATGTGTACTTTAAAAAAAAGAACGTTTTGTTTACTTATGTACGTTATTATTATCGACAAATATGTACTTTTTAAAAAGAAAATTTCATCAAAAGTCAAATGCCGACAACAGTGAAGCACATGAACTTATAAGCTGGGAGCACGTGACTGGTGCGTCACATGAATGGCGTCACATGAATTTATGATCTGATTGGCTGGAAACAAGTGATTGTCGTTATAATGTTACTAATGATGTCACATGAGTTTAGTCCATTCTTGCTTACTTAAGATATTTTTAAAGTCAAAAGATTCTTCCATTTTACGTATTATGTTAAGCAGAAAAAATTTAATTAATTATTGCTGTTAAACTTCTTTAAGAAGACAGGAATTTAATGCATTAAAATGTAAATGTGTGTATAAATATTCATGTCTTCAATTTAATACAGCATTAATTAAAACAAATTACATGCAAGTTTTGTTTAAACTAACTGAATTTTTTTTTTAACATAAGTAAATTTGATAAAATACATGTGCTAAAAAACTGAATAATAAAACATTCGTAATTTATTTTCAAAGTAACTCCAATATACTTTAAATTTATTCATCTTTGCGAATTTTTCTTCTTTCTTATGAATGAATTTCACATAAAAATGTCATTAGTGCAAACGATATTATGAAAAGTTTTTCATCTAGCAAAATATTCATATTTCAGTTATAATTTTTGTATTAAGAAATAAAGTCTTAATGCCTGAATTAATATAAATACTTCTTAATTCACTTTCAGAAGCATTTTTAATGAATACCTTAAAATAAGTATACAGAATTTACTTCAAATAATTTAACCTAGAAATCAAAGGTTCTTTATGAGTCGAAATTCTTGTTAAAAGCTGAATTAATTTGTTAAAAACTAAACACATGTATCTGAATTTCAGAAATAAGAAAAAAAACATTAATTTTAAAGTAAGACTTATGTATTCATGAAAAACAAAATCTTTAACAAATACGTCGAATGAAAAAAAGGTTTCAAATAATTCGCATTAGTTATATTATAAAATAACCCATATACATGAAAGATAAATTTTAAATATAAAAATATTATCTCTAATGAGTTGCAAAAAAATTAACCAATTTCAAACAATTAATAATATATTTTTTTTTCAACATTTAGTCATACAATCAATTAGCTGCTAGCACTTTAACAAAATAGACACAAAGGGTGAAGCTAGAGCTTATTCAAAGTGTGAAGACGACTTTTAGTTTGTGAATTTTAACCCTCTTCATGCTGAATTATGCATATAAAAGTTCCCTGGAGTAAATGTATGAATACTTGAAGTATAGTTAACTGAAGAGGAACGCCAGGAACGAATTTTGTGAATAAAAGGACCAATGATTAAATTGTACGAAAAAAAGATTTTTTTAAAGAAGTGATTAGCTGACAATTTACATCCTGGACAGTAGAAAACCAGAAATGCACTCATGGACAAAAAAAATTAGCGCACCACGAAGGAGTCGTCAAAATAAAACGAAATTTTACATACGTAATGACTACTTTGATATAAGTAAATGATTAGAAAATCAAAGAAAATGATCATGCATTTCAGAGAAAAAGGCAATAGAACGGAGGATTTTATACCCTGTTGAACCCCCTCTATTGCGAATGCAGGATGCGATACGACCAGACATTGAGGCAAACAAGTTCTGTATGATGTCTTGAGACATTTCGTATTATATTTGCTGTAAACTTGCCTCTAGTTCGTTCAAACTCGTGGGATACCCAATTCGCCGTCCCAAAAGATCCCAGATATGCTCAATTGGAGACAAATTTGGGTATCGGGCAGGCCAAGAAAGGGTAGTAAAAGTGCGGTGACAGTCTTGTGACACTTGCCGTGTGAGGCCGAGCATTGTCTAGTTGAAAACTGGCTCCTGAGAGCCGTTGCATGAGTGGCAACACATGTGGTGGCAGGATGCCATGGACATACCGCTGGGCGGTCATGGTGCCATGGATCAATACTAGAAGTGACCGCGTATTATAGGCAATGGCACCCCATACCAACACACCAGCTGTGGGAGCGGTGTGTCGCTGTAAAGCAAAGGCATGATTGAGGCGTTCACCACGGGGTCTCCACACACGAACACGATTGTCATCACTGCTGTGATTGAATCTGGCTTCGTCGTTAAAGACGACCTGGCTCCATTCCGCTGCAGTTCAGTTTATTCGTGTGTGGCACCACTCCAATTGGAGGCTTCGATGGGTGGGCGTAAAGGGCAGCACACGTAATGGGCGCTGTGATCTAAAATGTCCTTTAGCCAGGAGCCTTCATATGGTTTGAGAAGACACGAACCATATTGAAGGTGTCACATGTGTCTGGATGGCGGCCGATGAAGCCTGAGCCTGATCTTCATGTAAATGACATCTCTCGGATCCACTGGTCCCTCCTCACAACACAATCAGAGTGGCCTAATTAACGAGCAACTCGTCTAGCTGACCATCCAGTTTCCATCATGCGATGATTCTCCCCCTCTCAAACTGCGACAGCAGCTCATATTGTCATCGAAAATGATGTAATGGCATGTCTACATTAGCTCTTCCTTTGTAAACGATTCAGAACACTCAAACATGCTTTAGTTACCTGATTTATACTCCATGGAGAACGACGTTAAACGCCCTCTACCGGTTGCATGTAATGCACAATCACGCTGCAATTCTAATTATTTGTATATCACCCCGACACGTACCTTCATGCAAAAATTCGTTAGGATCCCACCATTATTTCTTGGCGCGCTAATTTTTTTGTCCATGAGTGTACATTATCTATGTGAATTACATTTTTACAATTTGAGTTATTAGATTGAACAGAGTTGCCTCATTTTTATAAAGTGGTGGGGTCCACCGGAGGCTACTCCCTCCTCCAAATCTTTTGCACTATAAACCAGTATAAATCACCAGTACATAAAGAGCACCCTTACTTTCTATCTACAATTTTTAAATTTTTAGGTAGAATAGCTGTATAACGCTCACCCTTATTTTTTACGAAGGTACCTGGAATGTATGCATGCGATGTTTTAATTTTTAAGTCATTTATTCGAAGTATTATCCTAGACTTTTGAAAAAATGCAATATATTTCTAGAAAAGAACCCTTTAAATTCATTAGGTATGCCATTTCTTTTAAATAAACAGTATTCTGATCTACACGGAAGTCTTATTTTTATGCACATCTCTCTTTATTTATTTTTTTTTTGAAGCTGTCGTTTTTATACCTGGTGTATAACGTGCACCCGTAAATTTGAAACATGTTTTTTGTGTTCATGTTATACGCCGGATGTTACGGTATATTTTATTCTTTAAATACATCGCTCGATAGCTACGGTTACTGTTTCAATTACCTACATTGGTCATAACTCCATACATTCAAAAACAATACCGAAGAATCCTTATGCCATTTTTTTTATAGTTAAGTCTCGTTATTTTCCAACACTCACTGCATATTTGGATATAGTTCCGAGTTGAAATAATAAGCAATATGGTTACTAATAAGAACTAATGATTCCAGAAAAATGGTGTATCTCACGATGAAGGAAACCATAAATAGAAATTTTGTCTTTACTCGTGAAATTGCCATCAGAGTAATTATGGTTATTGTTGGAAGACATATGAAAATGAAAAAAAAAACAGAATAATTCAAGGATATTTGAATAAGAAGAACATACTTTTTTTAATGATCTGTATAAAAACTCAATCGGGATTTGGAACTCAGACATTCAATATTATTAATCAAAGGACGAAGCGAAACACGTGCACATATAGAATCGAACAAGGAATCAAAATAGTTATTTATAGTCTTCGCTAAATCTAAATATTATTGAACTAACACGGTATAAGTAACTATTAATTAAACTATTGCACTAAAATGCTCTAATACAGTATTAAAATATTAAAGTAGTTAATTTATTTTCTTAATTTTAAAGTAAAACTATAATTTTTTTTTCTCGTTTAGTTTGCAATTAAAATTACACTGGCCTCCAAGAGATAAAATACAATGCTTTTTTCGAAGATCACCATTAAAAAAACTGCAGAAACAAGAAATTTATTGTTTATATGAACGATAACCACGTACTTAAAGAAAATTTATAAGAAAAAAACGATAGTCATAACTTTTGTTTTAAAGAAAGGGACATTTAAATAGAAGTTAGCGAGATTGTGCAAAATCCAACTTAGAGCTTAGAGTGTACCTTACGCATGTGTCTGTTCATCATCAATAGTTGTTGGTAATTTTATTGACAATATCCAGGAGAGTCTATAAACGTCTTGGACATATTATTTACTCAATTGATTGAGGTAAGAGGCATTATGATGGATGAAAAAGGTTGTTGGAACGTCTCCAATTAGCTCCCAGTGTGATCTAACGACTTTGGAATCCTTTGGAATTTTATTATAGAATGCATGTTCCAGATCACTCACGAGTGGCAACATCTCTGTGCGAGACTGTTTTCTAGCTCTTTCGGACTGAATCAGAAGGAGGACTATGGTGCCTCAACTCGTTGCAGTTCATCTTTCTGTAACGGTAACAAGAATCTTCCCCACATTGGAGTAGAAATCTCTTCAGAATGCAAGTCTCAATGCAAAACGTCGAATTATGAGTGTTCTATCAAGCCATCGACAGTGATATGCCTCTTTCTATTGGACAAAGTAACGCGTTTCCTCAGACAGACAGGAGTTAATTTCTATATTCTTCTCAGAGGAGTTCAAGTTTACACTAATGAGTAATTCGCGGGAAACAACGCAGTACGTACAATGAGCATAATTATTGGAATCATAGTTAGGAAAGAGATCTCTCTTGGTGGTCACACCGACTTGTATCTAATCGAGCGTTTCTCAATCTGGAGGGTGGGGTGATAACTCTACAAGGAGGCACGAGCATATTGAAAAATCGAAAACAAAAGGTTATTTAAAAAATTACTAATTTACTGAAAATATAAAAACAAAATACTTTCTGATATAATAAAATATAGATTACACAATTACACTAATATAATACACTTATAAATGTACCAGTACTGTACAATGTATATTTTATTATTAATTTAACAATACTATGGTAGGAACAAGTTGACCCCATGGGCTTGTATGGACACTTATCTTGATAATTTGTACGGTTTATAATGAATTACTTTACTACCGAATAAAAGTTACACAATTCCCTCCCCAATGCCTTCGTTTACCATGTATCCAAACGTATTTTGGTGTGTTTTTTGAGAGGGAGGGAGAGGAGGAAAGAAATTAGCATAAATCCTCTGAAATAAGTAAATCCTTCGCAAATACTGTCAAGGTCATTTTATTGCATTTCAAAGCCCTCGGAATAATTTTATGGATAGCACTGCACAGAAAAGATCGTATTTCGTAAAGACGTATTTATATTTCCAGAACATTAATGCTTTGGTGGAGCGAGACGTTTATATACGTCGGTGGCACATAAGAAGTTAAAGTCGTATTGTAGCTTTAGTGTCAAAGTATAGTATAATTGAATTCAAAACTTTGTTATTGTATGGAGAGGGGGCGCGTTGAAAATGATGATTGAATAGTGGGTAGCGTATATTGAAAGTTTGAGAAGCACACATTTAATCGATAGAGGAATTCTGAATAGAGTGAGATTTTGGGGTGAGATCATTAATTGGTACTTTCACCCATACATCCCTGCTATTGGTAATGATCTCATTCTAACGGAGGATAATACGTGAAATAACTGAGCTGTGCTTATTGATAATTATATTCATGATCATTGTTTTGTACGAATGGAATTGCCAACTCAATCTCAGACCTAAATCCAATAGAGCATATTTGAGGTTACCTTGATAGACGCTTTGGTGTTTTTACTCCAATGTCCTAACAAGCTGGAACAAGGGTCATTCCATATTTGACCATTGCTTCCGATTTCGACATCCGATATTTTAATTGGTTGATAGAAATGCTGACACCTACAATGTGTTACAGTTAGAATTGGACACATTTCTTTTTAAAACCTACTTTTGTAATGTTCCCTTGATATTTTTCAACGTATAAAACTGTGATGTACAACTTTCTTCATCTGTGGATTTTTCCTCCAAGTGCGAATTTTTTTGTACTAAAGTATGTTTGTGTTAAGCCTATGCAGATTTACGTGTCACTTTCAATAAGAAACTGTTTTGTATACATTTCCTCCAAATTTATTGTTCCTACATTCATTGAGTTTCAAATTGGACACATTAAACAGGCTGTACCTTGACTTTAAGGGGGAAATTTTTTTGAACATGTTTGGAATTAATAAATTTGAGAACAAAACAATGTTTTATAAAAAAAAAAATGGAATACAACTTTTTTAAAAATTATTTTTTCTCGTAAATTATCTTGAAGAAATATTTTAATATTTAATATTTTTACAACATTGGTTAAAGATTAAAATCAACACCTGTGTGACTCTCACAACAGAAAAGTATGGCTTTAAGATAATAAATTATTATTTTGCCTTATATATATATGTTACAATTTGGTTGAAACTATGGCCTTTTTTCGTGAGGGAATCAGATAATTTCATGCTTGTATTCGTTGAATGGATTGAGGAGGAAACATGTTACTTCTTTAAAACCCCATTTATTTTTTTACGTAGACAAAAGCACACACACACATAAAACAAGTAGCAACACATGCAGCAATACATCAACACGAGTGGTTTACATGATATACATAAAAGCATCTTTTGTTCTATCTAGAAGTCTCCTCTATTTATACTGATGGTTAACTGGAAGATATCAAAATCATACAAATTTCATTAAAGGCTGCTTTGAATGGTCCAGATACTCGGTTGATTCTAAATCGTATCATACACAATTTCGAAGTTTCACTGGATATCTTCAAGAGCACAAGACCATTATGGATTAAAATTCCTCAGGATAAAATTATCGGGAATTGTTTCATACATACTCGTATTTTAGAATATTCTAAAATATGCCTTAGAACTACTGAATATTCAAACATATGCCTTAGAACGGCAAAATATCAAAACGTATGCTATAAACGTATGCTGTAAACGTATACAGTACTTTTACATACATAATTAAATGAATTTTAGAGCAGGGATTAGTATGTCGACACTACAATGATACATGTCTTATTGAAACCTATTTTTTATGCTGAAGAAGTTCAAAACGGTAACACGGCGGAAAATGAGTGTTTTTTAACTGAACAAAATAGTGTTTATAGTTAAAAATTATCTTTTTCACAACTAAAAAAAACATTTAAAATAAAAATAAAGATTAGTTAATATGTTTCTTTAGAAATACAAGAATACATTTCTATGGGCACGAGACAACACAAATTCCGAAACATTTTACATCAACTGCTGTTTTATATTTGCATCAAACTTTCCCACATAATTTGAGGCAATTTAAATTTGACTCACGAATAGAATGTATCATCCCCTAACGTAAACTTCATTTTTCCTTAAAAAAGAGTAGAACATTTCTGGAGGAATTTTCCTCAAACAATCTTGTTTTGAATGCAAATTCCACCCTAAGGGACGAGAAATTTAGAACATGATTTACATAATACTTACATTACGACACTAGACTCTGATCGCTTCGAAATTCTGTTCAGTAGCATGCTTTGTTGAAAAGAATTTCTTCTCTGATAACTCTACATTGTAAAGATTATATATTATAATAGATTTTCCAGTGTCGATGAAAGATACAAAATAGCAATTATTATTAGTGTGGCAGAAAGTTTAAAATATTTAAGATAAGATTATTTAGCTATCATATCGAATATGGTAAATTCCTTTAACATTGTAACGTTGTCATTTTCCTTCAAAATATATCAGAATATTTTGAATATTAAATGGTCGAGGCTGCATAACAAACATTCATCCATTTAAAGACACAAATAAAATTGACGACATTCTAATTGTTATGTTTTCATAAAATTAAAATAGGTTTTAAAATGTGTATATTAATATTATATTATATACACCACATATTCGCTAGGTTTTTTTATCATATTGTTAGACTACATTAACTTTTAAGAATATAAATATCTAATAATTCACATTAAGGTATCCGATTACTTTCGGTACCCTGATTTTGTAAAAGCGTATAAATGGAAAATATTTACGATATTTAGTGTCACTTAGATTAGAATGCGTGTATAAATTTGTTTTATGGTATTCGACTACGTTCGGAACCGTGATTTTAAAAAAGCCTATAAATGGATACTTTTCATGATATTTAGTGTCACTTAGATTAGAATAAATGTATAAAATTGATTTAAGGACAATATGACAATAAAAAATTATTTAAATGAAATATTTAGGCAAAAAATTAACATAGAAGAACCTTTTTTCAAAATGTTGTCCTTTTGTGAAAAATGCTTCTATTATAATATTTTGCCTGTATATAGTTCTGACCTCTGTACAGAGTCTCAACTAGGTGTTTTGAAAAATTCTCATTATTTTCAGAGTTACAACCCATTGAAATAATTATTGGCATTTTTTTTCTTAAAATTTCTCCCCTCTGTTGTCGTAAAACATGGATAAACCCACTTCTAAGTTATATATTTAAAAAATTCTAGTTGAGCCTTTGTAAAGAGGTCTGAGCTATATACAGGCAAAATATTGTTATAGTAGAAACATTTTTCACCAAAGAAGAATATTTTGAAAATGGGTCATTCTATGTTCATTTTTTGTCAAAATATTGTATTTAAATAATTTTTTAATGTAATACGATATTCTTAAAACAAGTTTATATACATTTTCTAATCCAAGTGATACTAAATATCATAAATATTATCCGTTTATACGCTTTTGCAAAATCACGGTTCCGAACGTAGTCGGATACCTTAAGATTGTAATTACACTAAAAAATTATTTAAAAAAATTTTTTTTTTCAACAAAAAAATGAACATAGAATGATCAATTTTCAAAACATTCTTATTTTATAAAAAAATACTTCTATAATAATAATATTTTGCCTGTATATATCTCAGACCTCTGTCCAGAGGCTCAACTAAAATTTTTGAAACTTGGAAGTCGGTTTATCCATGTTTTACGACAACAGAAGGGGGAAATTTTAAGAAAATACGCTGATAATTATTTAAAATAGTTGTAACTCTAAAAATAATTTGAATTTTTTAAAAGTCATAGTTGAGCCTCTGTACAGAGGTCTGAGCTATATACAGGCAAAATATTAATACAATAGAAGCCTTTTTTACAAAAGAACATTCGGAAAAAATGTTATTCTAAGTTAATTTTTTGCCAAAATATTGTATTTAAATAATTTTTTTGTCATAATCTCCTTAAAACGATTGTATACATGTATTATAATCTAAGTGACACTAAATATCATGAAAATTATACATTTATGTGCTTTTTTTAAAATCAGGGTTCTGAACGTAGTCGGAAACCTTAAATCTTTGCATAAAAATCAATATGAAATATCACACATGTGTGGCAATGTAAACATGCCTTTGACAAAAGTAATGCAAATACATTAATCAGTAGGATCATTTCCAAAATACAGCAAACAATAGTGAGTTACATAAACAAATCTGTAAAATATAACCGTACTTGACAAAATATTCTCAAAGCAAACTATCCGGCGTGAATATCACGTGCGAAAATTTAACGATTCATTTGAGAAAAGCCGTTTCTCTTCATAAGCGAATATTATCAAATACCACAGGTGATGTTTAAAGACAAAATTAATGGGATTTTAATGTCCTCCGAAAAGGCTTCCGCCATTAGTCGCTCTCTGAAGAATAAATTATTTTGAAATTAAAATAAAAGGATAGCTGTTTTAATACGCAAAGTGATGGTGAATTAGGTGGCTTTTAGTTTTTGTTAAAATATCGAACACTTTCGTAAGTGGGTAGAATTTTGTTGGAGAAAAAGAAATAAATTTAACGTACAATTAGAAGATTGAAGAACATGATGTCATATTGATTGGTATTTGTGTTATTCGTTAAGTAACATTAATTGATTTACTTAAGACTGTTGTACATCGGATAAAACTTATAATTTTTGGAGTAAAAAGGTGTTAGTATAGTATAAACAATGGATTAAATCTGAAATATTAATTGAGACAAATCTGTGCAGCTTATATTTGGATTGTAACTTATGAATTCAAGCTCTTTAAAATAAATTGTGTCAAAATGTTTATGGTAAAGAAAACTAATTTACTGAAATATATTTGACAGCATACTTGGCATAATAGACCAGCATTTACGTTCCAGCATTTATTCTATTTTTAAATACTTTTATGCCTATTCATTTCAGAGTTTTCCCACTAAACCATTACTTTCTTTTTTTTTCTTGGTAAGAGAGAAAAACTTATTTTCAAAATTGTATTTTTTGATTTTATCGAATTCATTTCAGAAATGTTTTTTAATGTAACATTGAAGGAATACAAAAGAGAAAAATATGGTAAATTTATGTATACTACTTACATAAGAACATATTTACGGAGTAAAAAAAATAAATAAGTGCATTTACAAAATACCTAAAAATATTAAAGTGTCTGACAACGTTCTGAAAAGAGTTTTTTAAAAACCTACAAATAAATATATATTTTTTATATTGTAGAAGCGTAACTTGATGTAAAATCTGCAAATGAAATTTGTTAAGAAAATTATTACGATAAAAACTACTAGGGTTAGGGCATAAGTCATGGCAACTATTTTTTTTTCTTGTTGATATGTGAACGGATCACAAACGTATGTGTCATGTGGAAGTTCTGCAGGTATAGTGTGTATGCAGAACAACAAATGGTTCTGTGATAGCTGGTAGTAGCGTTGCGATGGCTGTGAAATCAGTCAGTAAGTGAGTGTCGTGTGAGATGGAAATAACCCGTGTTGAGCAGCTCGCTTACATCAAAATACACGTTCTCCGAGGGAGAAATGCGATGGAATGTCACAGTGACTTAGTGGAAGCCCTTGGGAATAATGCCCTACCATACCGTACAGAACGGAAAAGCAAAGTTTGAGCAAGGACGTGGGTCAACAAGGAATAAGCAACGTGGTGCAGCCAATGCTGAGGCTGATGGTATTCAGCGCGTCCCACATCGTTGTGGTGACAGTAGCAGGGGACTACATTGAGGGTCTTTAGGCTCAGGTTTGTGATGTCAACTTTATGTGTACTGTGTTGTCATTCTTTTGCACAGTGAAATCCATACTCCTCTGTATACTACCGTAATTAGTGTGTTACGATATTTCAGTGCTATTTATTGTCCTCACATGTAGTTAACACCTTGTCCTTTCGTCTGTATTTGTCACATTTTCCAACCGGTCTGGTGTTTTCAAGAAAAAAAAATAGTTGCCATGACTTTTTCCCCAACCCTCGTATTTAAAAGCCAGTTTAAATGTCGTCTTCGTCACTTTATACGTAAAAGTTTATCGTTAATAACCTTACTGTTTCTTAACAGCGTTACCCACCAATCATTTATGAAATATATATAAGAAATTTCTTAAGAGTATTATGCATTTTGGTAGCATATTCGAAACGAGAAAAACAATTCCAAATTAAGTAGCAATGCAGTTTCCAAAACGGGATGTCTGGTTTATTACGATATGTCTATTGGGAAACACAAGTTGCAAGTTCTTATCAAGTTTTTATAATTACATGTAATTAACTTAATCTTCTACTTGATTAAAAACAAAACTGGCATTTTCATTAAAAGCAGATCATCTTTAGAGTAGTCGATTTGATAAAATCTGAATTTTACATTATGACATAAAGAGGTTTACTTTTTTTCTTTTATATTATTCATTATAATTACCAGGAATTTTATAAGGAATTACATTATTTATTCCATATTTCTAGTTTGATTATTTAAAGCCCCTTCATTGATCCAATGAAAAAGAAAAATTTCGCCAGTAAATGGATTAAAGAAGGAATTTCTTTCGCTAACATTGTTAGTGGAGAAATCCCCAGTCAAACCCCTACTAATAATGAAAATAAAAATGATAACAGAAAAGAAGATTCCCCCCGTGGATTCCTTAGCCAAGAAAATGATACCTCTGACTTAATACAAGTTCTGGAACTTTTTAATGTCATTTCAAACCTAGTAAAGAAAAATCCTAAAATTCTCGATCTTCTCTCTAAATTTAAAAATGCAAATTCGGACGAAGAAAAAACCTGCCTACTAGCAGAAGCTCTCATGGATAAAGTTTAATCTCATATTATTTTAACCTTTCAATTCCCTCCTAATTATTTTCTCTTTATAATAGTTGTCTTTAAAATAAACTAAAATTAGAATAATTCTTCGAAGTCAAAGTTAGTGCAGTTTAAAAGCTCACTTCCAACCTCCAGTTAAAGCCCACCTCCACAGCACCACTCTCATTGATTCTCCACTCCTGAAGTCACGCCCTCCTCTCCCAACCAAGGCTGCAACACCATGAACATCGAATAACCAGATAGAGGGTTGAAGACTGCTGACGCAGTCTAGGTACCTCTTCACAAAATCATCCGTCAATCATCCGTCAATGATTATTTAAAGGGGACAGAGTACAATTCAATTGACAAAAAACGGTCAAAAATTCAAAACTATTTTCTTAGCCTAAATTAAACTTAATATACTTTTCTATAACCTCACAAAATTTGAAATATCTAAACTTAAAAAACGCAGAATTATACCTTTTACGTTCGTTTTCATTCACATCTCTACGGAAAATCAAACTTATTTCAGAAAGATAAAATGAATGGTTTGTCTTTATTTAAAAATGCCAAGGCTTTTTTTCTATTGTGCCTAATGCTTTGATTTTTTTTTACTTATTGCTAATAGTACATGTAACAAAAGTTGGTAAGCATTTTTGAATCAAATCAATACTTAATGTTTTAAAAATAATTGAACTCAGAATTTATCATTTTTGAAGGAATTTTCAATAAGAATTTATAAAAAGAATTAGTGTGCGAATATCAATCATGTTATCCCCAAACTCATACCCACTTTTGTTATACAAAGCTTGACGTAATTGTAAATCAAATTTCATGCGTGTACGTACATTTTGTAGGAGGAGTAGCATTTTAAAATCACTTCACAAAGTTTAAGTTTCTACCTTAAAAATTAAGTGGCTAGATTTTTATAAAATTTTGAGCACAAAATCTGATTTACATAGTATACTCACATAAGATGGAAGCAAAAAAATTTTGAAAATCCTTGAATTAAACATTTTTGCGTGAATCGTACCATATTCCCCATAACACCAGCATAAAGTAGGCTTATGTTTATCAAACTTTCGTAATTATAAAAAATTAAAAATAAATTCATAGTATTTTCTCTATGTTGATGAATTCACTGAAATATTACTAAATTTTATTTACATTTTATCAAAATATAAATACATTTTATTTGAGTAAAAGCAGTTAAATCGGGTTTAGCTTATTGTACCTATGTCTACAATGAATTAAACGTTTCATTTTTTTTATGCAATGCTTTTCATTATTATTACTGTTTTATGTTATTTCTTTCAATGCTCATATTAATAGTGAAGAAGAAATCTAAATGGAATATTGTTTAAAATTTTAAGAAATAATTTTTTTTAAAAAAATAATTAAATTAGTTTTTCGAAATTTCTAAAACTGAAATCAATAGTAATTATGACATTAGATTCTTCAAGAAAACCTTATTTCCCTAAGAAAGGTAGAATCTTTGTACTTAGGGACTTTCTAAACCGCGAACATCGACATTGTTCAGCAGATCTTCTTACTCCTTATATATATTCTATCTTACTATCTTACTTCTGTTGTCCGCCGTTATATGGGTGGCCGCGGTAGCCGAGTGGTCAAGGTATCGGATCGTGGCTGGCCTTGTCACGAGCTCGAGCCCAGTACCACTAAAGACCCTCCATGCAGGGCAGCGATGCACGCTAAATCTGTCGAGAGCTGAAACGTCCTCCCGTTTGTGTGGTGTGGTAGTTAGGAGAGGGAAGTGCCAGCTCAAGTATCGTCCACGTCAATTGAGCATGGTTCGAAATTACGTGGTCCGTCGCCAAAAACCCTCGTGTAGCTGAACAGTGCGACGTTAATAT
>BMAV01022560.1:81416-97099 GCA_019973955.1 Trichonephila inaurata madagascariensis
GTAGGGGTGCGATGCACGTTAAATCTATCGAGAGCTCAAACGTCCTCCCGTCGGTATGGTGTGGTAGTTAGGAGAGGGGGATGCCAGCTTAGGAGTCATCCACGTCACTTGACCATGTTTCAAAATGACGTGGTCCGTCGCCAAAAGCCCTCATGTAGCTGAACAGTTCGACGTTAATATTCACTCACTTACTCACCCCAGAAGTCATGTCCGGTGGATTGGCCAATGTGGGCACTGGCCTCCACTCTCACTAGGTACCTCGGCAGGGGACCCACAAACAATGCTGGATTACTCATTAGGTGGAGAAGGCAATTGCCTATAGGATCCGCGCTTTTTGGGTGCCGGCAAGAGCGTGTTCTGTTTTCTGTTAGTGCTCCAAAAAGATCAGGGAGAAGTCTTTTATGTCAAGAGCGTAAGTCTGTTACTTAAGCAACTTTTTGTATCCAGTTTATACCTACTGATGGATAGTAGCTCCACAGACTTGAAACTTATCTTTATTAGACAATTTATAAGAACTTGTGAGAGGTTATCACCTCTTTCTTGGTCACCTAGATATGTGGGAGGTAGGGAAGAAACACTCGCCATGATCCAATCAATCTATTTATCGATCACACAATGAAACGACATAAATTCAATTAATAACAGAAATAGAATATCTCGGTGGTAGCTGCGAAAGTGGAACAACGACGGTAATACACGAACAATTAGGAGACTATCAAACTCGATCCTTACTTTATATAGGATTTAATCTATCATCCAATTTAATCTAATATCATTTCAATTTCAGTGAACAATCGTCACTTTAAAGGTTCATCCTAATAAATATTTAATCACAATAATTTTAATATGATACCTGTCAGTAACAATCTTACCTGCTTTTTGGTTTACATCCACCATCCATCCATTTGGTTCCATCCTTCTCTCTATTCCAGTATACATTATTTTCCCAGAAAAGGTACATCAAATATCAAAAACTTACATTTTGAGATAAATGAACTTTAATGTGTATAATTACTTTTTTATTAAAAAATATACATCCCCATACTCCAAAAAATCTAAATTTTTTTTTAATCTAATCATCATCTTTCTTCCTTTTAAGTATTTTTTTCTTTCCAAACTTACTATGTTTTTTGTAAACATGAGTATTTTAACTTTTAACGGCCTCTATTTGTCGAGGCACTCCATTGCCTTTGCCGTGTAATCACCAGACTCAATATTATATTTTGTCAAAATTTCTGGTTTTAATACATTTCCCATATTAAGTGATGAATTTTCATCATATGTACTCAATGATAATACTTCTATTTGTACAAAAGTTTCTTCGGTACACGCGACCATATTACGTTGTTTACACTTTCATCGGGATCTTGTGTACCTCCATGTAAACACTTTTTTAGCAATTCTGGATTAAATGTTTTTGTGTCCATCATTCATTCAACTTTTAAGCCAAAACAAAATACTTCATTTACATTTTTCGCACACGCCATTTAAATGGGAGTGGCCCAGTTACAACGATTAATTACAAATAGGTTTGAAGGGCTTCTAATTACTCTAGAGGTTAAAGTAAGGTATTTTTAGAAAGTTTAAAATCTATACAATTTGAAAATGTAAAAATTTCACAATTGTCATATTAATTAGATTTTAGATTTCCAACATCCCTAAATACCTTTCTAAGCATCCTGGCGTTTTATTTAATTATTTCAAATGTATTAAATAAAATAGGCAGTATGAAATGTGAATGATGTAACAAAATACGCAATGAAGATTTGCCACGAATTATCTCTTTAAATTACTACCTAAAATAACGAGTTAGAGACACAGTATCAATATTTTATTTTACTTTGATAATGAGGCATACAGAAATAATTTAATTTTTTGCATGTGCTTATTTAAAACCTATTATTCATTTTTATATAAACCCTCAATAAAGAAATACTTTGAATCAAGAGTGACTCATTGGAGATTATAGAACATTTCTCTTTCAGAATGTTTTTTTTTTAATTTTCACGGATTTTGCAAAAATTAAAAAGAAGGTTTTTAAACGCAATGGGATTATAAGAAATGACACAAAGAAATGATCAATAAAAAGTACCACTTGAAACGAATTTCCAATTAAATGTCTAGTATAGGTACTGTAAATACAAAATAAGCACCTACATTTGAAATGAAATACTTGAATGGTTTTTAGAATCTATTGTTATATTACACATACATTTAATACATTTACGAAACTATACACTTATTATAGTAAATTACGTTTAAAAATAATTATTAATTATTAAGGACACATAAATACCAAATGGATTTTTAACAATCACATTTTTTCATCATTTAGATTTAAAATATTTACATTTATGTCAGATTTTCACAAATCGAGCTCAATTCAAGTTAGAAGTAAGATTTTGTAATGGGAAAGTATTTATTCTTTTTAAATCCATTTAAAAGGTAGAAAATTCATTCAACGCTATTGGATTCAAATCAAATAGTATGTTTTTTATTCATCTTACTTAAAGAAGCAAACCATCAAAATTATGCAACATATCTTTCAATTACGACTCTGAATAAAATTTATTTTAGCCCAAACATTTCTAGCATATCCGTCTGCATTATAAATATTTTAATTGCTTCATATTTGAATAAAAAATGAATTCCAATTTTATGAATGACATCCGTGCTTATTAAATGTATGTTTTTAATGGTTCAAGTTTTAAAAAACCTTTGGAAAACCTAAGAGTAAAATGTTATTTTTATACCATTGAAAAATATTAATTCTAGATACACTACAGTTTTTGACTTTTCTTTGAATGTAGAAACAAATTTTTTTTTAAGGCTGAAATTTAATGGTTTTAGTACTTTTTATACACGAAACACCTTCCATTTAAAATTTAATGCATAGAATCAATGACATTTTGCATAACCGTAACATGTAGATATTTTTTTAAGCAAGGAACATCATCTGTTATCAAATAAAAACTGAAAACGATATAAATAAAATATAATTAAATTGAAAGCAACATCATTGTGAGAAAAGTAAGCAAAACCTTATAATTATTAAGATGTAAATATTTTTTAAAATAGATGTTAATATTGTAATATTTTAAATAATATTTCGTTTATCATAAATTAGGAAATTTTATACATATAAATAATTAATTCGTTTAGAAGTTAAAGTAGTTTAAGGTATCCGACTATGTTCGGAATCGTGATTTTTAAATAGCTCATAAACGGATAATTTTCATGATATTTACTGTCACTGAGATTAATATACACATATAAAGACATTTTAAGAATATTATTACAATAAAGCAGTTTTTAAATGCAAAAGTTTGGCAAAAAATTAACTTAAAATGACCTATTTTCAAAAAGTTCTCCTTTTATGAAAAATTCTTGTATAATAATAATATATTTTTTTTATGTAAAATACAAACGTCTCCAAAGTGCCTAAATTAGGATTTTTGAAAAATTCACCTTAAATTCAGAGTTACTAACAATTGAAAAAATTATCTGCGTTTTTTTCCTAAAGGGGACATGGTGCAATTTACGCAAAAATTTTAATTTTAACCATTTTCAAAATATTTTTTGTTGCCTCCTATGTGTGCATACTATGTAAAACAGATTTTGTGCCAAAAATTTCATAAATTTCCTCTTTAATTTTTCAACGAAAAAACTTAAAATTTGTGGAGTTATTTTAAAATGCTACTCCTCCCACAAAAGTTGACTTACATTTATGAAATTTGATTTACATGAACGTCAAACTATGTATAACAAACTATGTCAAACTATGTATGGGGTTTGCGATAACATGATTGGTATTCGTACAATACTTCTTTTTATGAATACTTATTGAAAAATTCTTAAAAAATGTATAAATTCCGAATTAAAATATTTTTAAGAAAATAAGTATTGCTTTGATTCTCAAATGACATTCCAACATTTGTTACATGTATTATTAGATATAGGTAAAAAAAATTTCAAAACATTAAGTACAATAGTAAAAAAGCCTTAACGTTTTAAATGAAGACAAACTGGCTATTTTATCTTTCTGAGAAAAGTAAGTTTAAAGTTTTGATTTGTCGTTGGTATGTGAATAAAAACGAACATAAAAGTTATCATAATTCTGTGTTTTTTAAGAGTTTAGAGTTTTCAAATTTTGTGAGGTTATAAAAAAGTATATGAAGAATAATTTAGGCTACAAAAATTATATTTGATATTTTAACCGATTTTTGTCATTTGAATCGTACTGTGTTCCCTTAATATTTCTCCCGTCTGTGATATTAACAGAGGAATAAATCCACTTCTAATTTATATATATATCGAAAATCCTAGTCCAGATCATCTGTAGAAGTCTTTACTTTATATAAGCAAACTATTATTATTATAGAAGCATTTTTCATAAAAGGAGAACTTTTTGAAAATAGTTCATTCTAGATTAATTTTTTGGCAAAATATTGCATTCAAATAATTTTTTTATAGTAATAATATTCTTAAAACAATTTTATACATTCATTCTAATCTAAGTGACACTAAATATCATAAATATTATCCATTAATACGCTTTTGAAAATTCACGATTCTGAACGTCGTCGGATACCTTAAGTTAAAACTATGAAAAATATGTTTTTAAATTATGAACGTGAATGTTTGTCTATAACGCCATCACTGGTGTTCCGAAAACACGTCGCATAATTGATAAGGACCAATTAAGTGTTTTTTTTCTAATCAAACGATCACTCTATTTTTTCATTCTGTAGTCACTCTCAATCGATTGCTACCTCCTGGTTGCTGTTTATGTTCCAAGTTCACTCATTCTTGTAACGTTCCAAACCAAATATTGAGTCATTGACTACTTTTATTCTCTTTAATCCAATTGCACGTCCTCTGTCAGATGATAGTATCCAATCATATTGTTCAACAGCTCATGTATGAAGTGTCGGTATAGTAAAAATGTGAATCAACGAAACCACATCTTATGGAAATTAAGTTTTAACATTGGCATGACATTTGTTTTACATACAATCCGAATCCTCCGTTACAATGAAATTAACTTCGAGATAGTCAGTTCACTGGGCGCCGAAAAAATGAATCCCTAGAAATTATTTATCGTAGGGTACGCGCATAAGCAAATTCACACCTTTTGGATACCTTCTTCGTATTTCATTGTTCTTGCCACAAATTAAAACTTCTATGCATGGTGGAAACTTCAACATACAATAATAACATTCTTCTTCTTTAAGGTATCCGACTACGTTCTCGGAACCGTGGTTTTTAAAAAAGCGCATAAATGGATAACTTTCATGATATTTAGTGTCACTTAGATTAGAATACATGTATAAAATTTTTAAGAGTATTATTACAATAAAAAATTATTTAAGTACAATATTTTGACAAAAAATGAACATAGAATGACCCAATTTTAAAATATTCTCCTTTTGTGAAAAATAATTCTATTATAATAATATTTTGCCTATATATAGCTCAGATCTCTCTACAGAGGCTCAACTAGAATTTTTGAAATATATAAGAAGTGGGTTTTCTATATTTTACGACAAAAGAGGGGAGAAATTTTTAGAAAGAAACGCCGATAACTATTTCAATGGGTTGTAACTCTAAAAATAATGTGATGTTTTCAAAAATCATAGTTGAGTCTCTGAGCACAGGTTTGAGCTATTTACAGGCAAAATATTATATTAGAAGCATTTTTTACAAAAGGAGAATATTTTGAAAAAAGGTTTTTCTAAGTTAATGTTTTGCCGAAATATTGTATTTAAATATTTTTTTTTGTTACAATATGCTTAAAACAATTTTATACATGTAATATAATCTAAGTGACACTAAATATCATGAAAGTGATCCATTTATGCGCTTTTTTTTTTAAAATCACGGCTCCGAACGTAGTCGGATACCTTAACAGCCTTTTGCAGGCCAAGCCTGGCTAGCTGATCCTTCTAAATTTGACCCTCCCTACCAGTCACGATGGTCTTCCATTGGTTGATTCCCATTAAATTGAGGTCCTCTTCAACATCATCTTACCATCGTGTAGGGGATCGTCCTTTACGTCCGGTCCCTTTAATTTTCGAAAAAGTTACTTTTTGATAGGAAAAGCAGCGGCATATCTGTCCAGATGGCCTAGACAACTAAAACATAATGCGTTTACAGTTCTCTCGATGTCAGTCTCGCCCTATTTGCCCTGTTTACTGTAAATTCCATCATTGTAAAGCAGTGCTTCTCAAACTTTCAGTATTTGCGACCCAATATTCAATCATAATTTTCATCGCACCCCCTTCATACATTAGCAATGTATTGTGAGTTCAATAATACTCTACTTTGACGCTAAGGCTACAATACGACTTTAACTTCTTATGTGCCACCGACGTTTATAAACGTCTCGCTCAGCCTAAGCATTAATCTTCTGGACGTAAATATGCTTCTTTCCGAAGTACGATCTTTTCTGTGCACTGTCAATCGTGAAATTATTCCAAAGGCTTTGGAATGCAACAAAAAGGCCTTGACATTGTTTGCAAAGGATTTACTTATTTCAGAGGATCTGCTTATTTATTTCTTTTCTCCACTCTTCTCCAATACATCACATACACACGCCTGCGTGGAAAACGGTAGCGTTGAGGAGTCAATCACGTATCTTTTAATCATCAGGATTAATTACAAACCGTTCAAATTATCCAGAGAAGGGTTAATTTTTGTATATAATTTTATTTATTACACGCCCATGGGGTCAATTTTAATTATGAAACTCATTCTTAACTTAGTATTCCTAAATTAATTGTAAAATATCGTGCGCAGTACTAATATATTTATAAGTGTATTATATCAGTGTAAATGTGTATTTTATTTTTCATTATGTCGGAATGTATTCTATTTTTTTATGTTCAGTAAATTAATAATTTTTAAAATAATCTTTTGTTTTCAACTTTTCAATATGCTCGAGCTCCCCTCGTGGAGTTATCATAAACCCCTAGGGGGCGCCCCACACAGTTTGAGAAACAGTGCTGTAAAGAATACTTCACTCATTGCTCTCTTGAATAGGTCCAAAGATTTTCCTTACGATTTCTCTTTCAATTATGAGCAACTTTTCTTCATCTGTTTAATTGAGGGTTCAACATTCACTCTTTCATACGAAGAAACAGGCCTTATTAAAGTTGTATCTATGCTCACAATTTGGGGTTTATTAGAAAAAAACTTAGAAGTGAATTTGTTTTTCTGAGACCATGAAAACTTCTATTAGCTAAGCAAATCCTGTTCTTTAATTAAATTTTTAGAACGTTGCTACATGTGAAAAATAACTTTAATTTTTTTTTTAATCTATTATGATGTGGTCTTTTAATCTATCATGGATGGTCTGGTTTCATGTCAAAGAATACGATTTTAAATTTGAATGTAATGTTAAAAAAAAAATAAAAAACGCAAAAAAACGCTTGGTCATTGAAATATTTTAACTTTGTAATCCTTAAACAGTTGTTCTGAAACTGTGGTCAAGAAGACCCTCGGGGTTCTCCTGCGCCTTTTTAAGGGTCCTTGAAGGAGTGCCATTTAATGTTAAGATTTCTTTCTTTTATAGACTGAAAATTCTAGAGGACGAATGGAAAATGTGCATTTATAGGTTAAATCGCTAAACTGCCAATGAAAAAACTACTAAAACATGAATTTCGCTCAAGAAAACCAATTTAGTTTTGTTATCTTTTGCAACTATTAACTATTTTAAAGAGAAAAAAGAAGTGTTAAAAAGTTTGCATAAGTAGCAGAGGAAACTTTAAGGGTACAAAGTGCGATACAATTGATAAAAGTTGATCAAAAATCAAATAAATTATTATTAGTTTAAATTATTCTTTACATATTATTCAATAAGCTCACGAAATTTGAAAGCTTCAAGTATAAAAAATGCAGAGTTATGCTAACTTTTGAATTCATATTTTTAAAAAAATTAATATTTTAATGCCAAATAAAATTCTTAAACTGCTTTATCTTAGAAAGTAAAAAAAAAAAAAAATCTTCTTTTAAAGTGCCAAGAATTTTTTTTTCCTTTTGATCCAAATGCTTCGATATTTTTCTAACTACTGTTATTGTTTTATGCAACACAAGTTAGTATGTATTTTTGATTCAAAGCAATTCTTATTTTCTTTAGAATCTATTTTTTGAGAAATTTTCAATAAGCATTCATGAAAAAAAGCATTGCACGAGTATGAATCATGTTATCAAAAAGCCCATACCTACTTTTGTTTTACTTAGCTTGAAGTACTTGTATATCTAATTGTATGTGCGTGTAAGTCAATTATTGTTGAAGGAGTAGCAATTTAAAACTAACACATACATACTAAATTTTTTCCTTAAAAAATTAAATGGCTAGATTTTAGTAACATTTTGAAGAAAAAAAAGAAACCAGCCTTACAGTAGTCACATATGATGTGTAACATCTGACATGTTATCGTGGTAAATACGCAATAGTAATATAAATTCTGAAAAAAATGAATCAAGTATGATTGGAAATAATTTTATATCGAATAATTATATCTTTAGTGAACATTTTATTTTTTTAACATAAGGATTAATGTAATTTTTTTAACAAAAATATTTATTTTTGTTCCATTTGGGGAAGAGTGGATACAATAAATTTTAAAATGAACAAACAGGGATTTCAGCGGCAAAATAGATTTCTCCGAATCAAACGGTTTAAAAAATTAAAAGATTTCCTGCATTTTGTTCTTTTACCATATACCGAAGATGTGTGTGTGTGGTTCTGCTCTTTTAGAAACAAATTATCACTCGTTTCCCATGATTTTAAGTACGATTGAATTGAGTGAGAATAACTTGAGTTTTGAATCTAATATGACAGGAACTAACTTTCTATCGAATAATTACATCTTTAATGAAAATTTTATTTAAGAGTAACGCAATTTTTAATCAAAAGTATTTATTCTTGTTCAATTTGGGGAAGAATGGATACAATAGACTTATAATAAGTAAAATATGACACATATACTTGCGATTTGAAAGTATAGCTTGAAAATGTACCAAAATCTTAATGGTTTTTTTTAATTTAATTACTTTAGAGCTGATCCAGTAAATGTTATAATAAATGAGACATTCTTTATGAGACCATTATATAGATAACATGCCTTAAGTCAACAAATATTCATACAATAAGAAATATTTTAGCACATTCTCTCGCAGATAATAGAAATATTAGGTTCAAAAAGTTTTCTAAAAATACATGTATAACATTTTGAGTTATTAGACTTTCCATGATTGATTGTGAACGATTTAAATGCCCACTTCTGGTAGATTAATGACCACTTCCGGTTCTTCAAATTTTATGAAATTGATTGTAAGTTGTCCTCTAGGTAGCACATAAACAAAACAAAGTATGTTTTGTACAGACAATAGATAGCTCTAGTCAATAAACTAAAAAACAATGAATATGTGTTTTGAGTAATATTTAACGTGTGTTTGGATAACTTAAATCATATATTATATTTTAATACAGCAATAGAGGAAAACTGTCTTAAACCTGCACATTCTAATGGGATTGAAAAGAAAATTAAAAACAAGTATTATGACGTCCAATTGACTTTTGTCTAAAGAAATTTGTATAATCCATCTTTGATTCTGAAAGGAATGGAATCCATTGAACAAAACAAAGCTACACAAAAAATTATTAAAAATAGTAATTGATTTTACAAATTATTAGAATGTAAATAATTAAGGTATCCGACTACGTTCGGAACCGCAATTTTGCAAAATCGTACAAACGAATATTTTTTTTTAATATTTAGAGCCACTCAGATTATAATACACGTATAAGGTTGTTTTAAAACTATTTTTGCCTTAAAAAATTATTTAGGGGAAATTTTTGTATAAAATGAGCATAAAATTACATATTTTCAAAAAATTCTTCTTTTATGGAAAATGCTTCAGTAATAATAATATATTGCCTATATGTAGTATAGAACTCTGTACAGAGCTTGAACTAAGATTTCCGAATTATATAACTTATAAGTGGATTTATCCATATTTTAGTATATCACAGAGTGGAGAAATTTTAACAAAAATAAACACCGGTAATTATTTCAATTAGTAATAACTCTGAAAATAATAGGAATTCTTCAAAAGTCCTAGTTCAGGCTCTCTAGATAAGTCTTGGATATATATAAGCAAAATATTATTATTATAAAAGCATTTTCCGTAAAAGGAGAATGTTTTAAAAATATGTAATTCTTAGTTCAGTTTTTGCCAAAATATTACATTTAAAAAAAAATTTTACTGTACTACTATTGTTAAAACAATTTTATACGTGTATTCCAGTTTAAGTGACATAAACACTGGATGGCCCAAGGAAGTCATTTTGACTGCTTTTTAATTTCAATTAGTAAAAAAACAAAAAAAAAACAAATTGATAAATAATGACAGAATTTATTAGAATATATTTTTTTCCAAGTGAAGTATTTTTTTTTATTGTTAATATTTACTAATAACTTGTTATATGACTGTAAATAATAATGAAAAAATGTTAAAAAAATTAATTTTAAACAAATTTTTTTCCACATTAATTATTCTTTCCCAATGCATTCATTTTGACTGCTTTTGGGTAGTATAGGTACAAATTAAGTTTCAGTATTTCTACTGTTAAAAATTTTAAAGGAAATTTTCGTGTTAGTACGTTTTAGGAAAATCATGTTTTTGTACGTAGTCGAATGTTTAATAGATATTTTCAAACCTGTCGTTTCTATGTAAATCAGCGTTTCTCCAACTGTGGGGCTGGCTACACTTAGAGGGGCGAGATAACTCTACGAGGGGGCCGCGAGCTTATTGAAAAGTTGAAAACAAAAGATTATTTTAATAAATTATCAATTTACTGAAAGTAAATAAACAAAATACATTTTGACATAATAAAAAATAAAATACACCTTTACACTGATATACACTCAAAAATTTAGCAGTACTGCTCAATGTGTTTTATAATTAATTTAACTATACTAAATTAAAAGCGTTTAATATTTAACAGTGACCCCATGGACTTGTCATATATAAAATTATATGCAAAAATAAGCTCTTATCTCGAAAATGTGTGTACGGTTTGCAATTAATCCCTTAAATGCCAATTGAATGTAAAGCAATTCGCTCCCTAATGCCACAGTAAGCGAGCGTATGTGGGGTATGAAGGGGAAGGGGGTGAAAAGGGAATAAATAAGCATATCATCTGAAATAAGTAAATTCATTGCAAACATTATTAAGGTCCTCTTATTGCATTCCAAAGCCTTCGGTATCATTTTTTTATGGATAGCAGTGCGCAGAAAATATCGTACTTCGCGGAAAGAGGAGAAAAGGAATAAATAAGCAAATCCTTAAAATAAATCCTTCTCAAACACTGTCAAGGTCATTTTATTGCATTCAAAAAACTTCAGATTAATTTTGCTCAGAAAAGGTCGCTCTTCGAAAAGACGTATGTAACGCACTAGCCGAGCTAGTCGTTTGTATTCGCCGGTGACACTTAAGGTTAAAGTCATATTGTAGCTTTAGCGTCGAAATATATTATTATTGAATTCAATACATTGTTAATGTATGAAGGAGGGTGTGATGTAAATTTTGATTGAATATTGGGTCGCAAATATTTTAAGTTAGAGAAGCACTGATGTAAATCGATATTATTCATTAGAGATTTGAGCTTTAAAATAGTAATATAGAACCTGCAAGTATTACATATATGTGCCAAGTTTCTTTCAAGAGAAGACTTAAATATTCTGAGAGGGGAAAATTATGTACTAACTCATTAGAATATCTTTGTAAAGGAATAATTAAGATATATCTAAATAAAAGAGAATATTAAAAATTTGTTGCGTTCTAAACAGATAAATCCACCTCAGAAACAACTAAAAATAACTTGTATAAATAAATATGTTTGTTTGATTTAAAATTATAAACCAGCTAAAATGAGGCTACATTTGAACCATAGAAAACATTGAAAGTTCTTTTTATTGGAGTAATGTGTTCCATCCCCCCTAAAGGCATTACTTTCAAATCCCACTAATATTCTGAGATGTATTCTTACATATCGTAAAAATATCTTTTTAAGCGTTAGAAGTTAAAGGATAATTTTCGTTTTATTTTATTCGAAAACTCAAGCATATGTAAAAATCCTCGGATGCGATTCAATTACGAACAGATAATTTACCTTCAAAATTCTATTATTAATTCCGCATCGTTTAAAATATTTTCAGTATTGTGATTCTGAAATCTTTTAAGCGAAATACTTTCAATTCAAACCCGGATAAATGCTTGAAATTCAAATGAAAGCAAGATAACTAAGCAATCATATTCAAAAATATATTCCCTTTTGCGTTTAAAACTTGTTTCGAATGAATACGATTTGAAGCACAGTCGCCGGATAATTTTGAATTTAAATATTTTCTCTAATAATTTGAAAGTATCTTATTTTAAAATGACGAATAACGTTTCTCTTTACAAACAACAAAAGCTAAAATATTAAAAAGGAAGAAAAATGAAACATAAGCGTTTTAGAACTACTCGGATTACTTTCAAGTACGATGAAATTCTTAAAATTGAAAATTTAAGTATGCTGAGAATATTTCAAAAGAGAGAAACGGCTTATGAATACATTATTGTTAAAATTTATAAAAATATAAAATGGATCAGATCATAAAGAGTCATCATTATGTATTATATCATTAAGCATTTCGAATGCTTTGATAATTTTTAACTTTCCTAGATTTCGAAGAATTACTTTTAGAAATGTTTCTTTCTGAAAATAAGTTTAGATTACAATGTTTGAGAACTTACAGAAAAAACATTTTGTTATGGCGCAAAAAAGAATAAATTGGAATACCGGAAAATGAGATTGATATCTACAACAATATATTACTCCTTAATCAAATCAATAAGTAATATAATTTCAGTAGTTAAATGAATTGTGCTATTTTTTAAAAAATGCTGTACAGCATATTAATATATAAATGTACAAAAATAGTCAATGATATTTTTTATTAATTTTTTTCTGAGATATTCCAATATAAATTACGAAACATTTAATTCATTTTTGAAACAAATTGTTTACAAACTGTATTTGATAACTATTAAATAATATATTTTTTTGAGACTGGAAAATATAAAATACTTCTGTCAGTTTTATCACAAAATTACACATATTTTTTGAGCCAATGTCAATACATTCATGTAATTATTTTTATAGAAAATATTAATTAAAATCTTTCATAGCAAACCAATGAAAAAAAAATTTCTTTTTTATATGTAAAAAGCGTATATTCTTTAAATATTTTCGTATGATACCAGTCATATAAATTTTCTGCTTTTATTTCTTCTGGTCAGGTGTTTTGAGATAAATTAATTTAAGCTAATACTCGTATTTCGGTTAATGTTTTATATGTAGAGACTATTTAGCCTAGTAGTTCTGTGCTTCTCAACCTTTCAAAATTAGCGACCCAATTTTCAATCATAAATTCCCGCCCCCCCCCCCCTTATATAATGACAATGTATTAAATGGATACAATAATGATGTACTTTTACGTAAAGCTACAATACGACCTTATGTATAATCCGTACAAAATTTCATTGTAAGTAATCAGTTATGCATATGTTACTTTTAATAAATATGTTTAGTTACTTTTTAGTAATCGGATAAGTGTTATGTTACTTTTCATAGTTCGAAATACATTTTATTTTTCTTCCTTTCAGTAAATTAATAATATTCTTTTTTTTTTCATTTTTTTTTTTAAATAATGTTTTAATTTAGACTTTTCGATATGTTCGTGCATTTCACACTTAGGGTTTTCACACACTCCTGTTAGATGTGCCCCACTGTTTGAGAAACGCTGGTGTAGATAAATTTCTCAAACACGCAAACGATTTTGACATGAGTAAATCCAGAAATGTTATACAGTTTTAAAAGCACCAAAAATCTAAGAAATTTTAGAGATATTTTCAATTTGCGTGAATTCTCCTTGGCATTGAAAATTAAACAGAAGAATATTTTCCCCGATAAATTGAATTACTTTGATATGCATACACTTCATCAAATGAATCATCATGTATTAATATAGTAGACTTAAATTTTTCTCCATAGATTGATTATTTAAAATTCCTAATCACACAATGCTTATCGAAAGGAATTCCAAATATAGACACAATGTTATTTCTTTGAATTTAATAAAATGTATCCGAAAACAAGGATAAATGGAGGTTTATGTGAACATTTATTTTTTTCTTTTAATTGCAGTTTCAAAGCAATTGGCGTACTTTTCATTCTCAATAGTTTCTAATTTCTCACACACATATGAACCATATTTAAAATTTTTTAAGCCTGTAGTATATTAATTATTCAAATTTATCCAAGCAATTTTTATAATTCCCAAACATTATCTGTAGTAATTCGCTCACAGTAATTAATTCGAAATGAACTGCATAAAATAACCTCTGGCAGTAAAGTTCGGTGAATGAAGTCAGATCGGCCGATCTGACAACACTGGCAAAACAAAACGCAGCACATGCGTAGAAGCAGTTGTTGACCATCTGCCCCTCCATTGTGCAATTGAGCGTCGGTTATGTTCCCTGTAAGACTTGTTTTACAAAGTGTTTAGTTCGTTGGTTTTTTTATTGAGAACAGGAAAATGAATGAACCAAAAATTATTTCAAAGTTTTGTTTTAAGCTTGGCAAGACACCAACAGAAACTTATTCTATACTCGTCCCTGTTTATGAAGATCAAGCATTGTCCATGAAGTATATGTACGAGTGGTTCGCAAGTTTTCGAGAAGTGTTTCTGAAAACGTCCGTAGCGAAAGAGCGGCGATCTCCGTCAGTGACGGAAACATTAAGAAAGAGAGTAAATTAATCACGAAAAATTGTCGATTACCTGTGTGCATGATAGCTGTGTGACGATTAATGCTGCAAGATACATGGAAATTTTGACCCGTTTCATGAAACATCTACGTAAGGTACGACCCCAGTACGCACAACAAGGTTCAGGGTTTTTTGTTCATGACAATATTACCCTCACACACAGCAAATATCGTCAAACAGTTCCAGGCAAAAAAAGGGGTTAGTGCAAATTGCACATCCGCCATTATCGCCATTTCTCAATTCCCCAGACTTCTTTATATTCTCATGACTCAACGTCGCTCTGAAAGGAAGGGAATTTGACGATATTCCTGAAATCCAACAAAACTTTACTAGGCTTTTGAACTCCATTCCAATGAAGACTTCTTGCAAAGTTACCAAAACATATGCAGAAGACCTCAGAGGGTCATGGTTATGGGAGGTTACTAGTTCGAAGGAAAGTAAGACAATTTTCGTTAATATTTCATCCACGTCAGTGCTTCTCAAAATTTCAATATTTGCGACCCAATATTAAGTCATAAATTTCATCACGCCCCCTCATACAATAACAATGTATTGAATTCAATAATATTATACTTTGGCGTTAAAGCTACAATACGCGACTTTAACCCAGTGCTTCTCAAACTTTCAATACTGGCAATCACAATGTTTATCGTGCCCCCTTATAGATTAATAATGTACTCAATGCAATGTAATAATGCAGTTTGACGTTAACACTACAATACCCGATCTTATTTATAAACCGTACAAATTGATAGCATAAGTATTAAATTTTGTACATGTTACTTTTAAGCAAAAAAAAAAA
>BMAV01022561.1:0-23740 GCA_019973955.1 Trichonephila inaurata madagascariensis
GAGGCCCTTTTTTAATTTATTGATATTGATGATGATTCGGGTTCTACGTTAATTTTGATAAATATGGTATATACTTCAATAAAAAAAGAAATTCGATATTTTTGTTAACCTGTATTAAAGAATTTCTTGCTTTTAATGAATCTTTATAAACAGATAAAAAAGGATTACCCCGGGTGGTCAGCTAGTAATTGTTTAGCGAACCTTTATTTACATTTTTGAAATTACCTATTGTTAATGATTCTTCGATTTATCGTTATATAGATAGATGCTTAATAATTTTGGTAAAATAATGAATATAAACCAAATATTACTTTTTCTCCCCCGACTATTAATCCTTAAAACTAACTTTAATTAATATGGTAGAATTCTTGGATTTAGATTTGCATCTAAAAAATAATGTGTTGTTTTTTGACAAAAGAAATTTTTTTAAGTTCCATAAAATTTAAAAATTTCCCTGTATGGAACAGAATTGATTTATCAATTTACAGAAATGTTATTTTAAATTTTTTTTTAGAAATAAATTTAATAAAAAATAGATAAATTTAATAATATCAAAATTTTTAAATGTTGTTTAGATCATGTAATTTTAACTTCTTAAAAACTTATATTCATCAAAAATATATTAGTGTTTGCTACTTCTGATTCCTCCCCCCAAAAACAATGGGATTTCAAAGTCAGCATGTTGGTGTTTTGCTGTAAAAGTTTTTTATATAACACTTTCCGTTTACATTTTTTTCCCAACAAATCTTAAAACTCTTACCGAAAACCCAAACCCAAATTAGCCTAAAAATTTACATTTTTGACAATCAAAATTCAAATAAAAAATTTGATTGTCATCATCTCGTTCTATCTATGCTGGTTAGTGTAAAAAGGTAGTTAAAAAGATACGTTCAAAATAAAGACTCTTGATTCTCTTAAAAGGATCTGAATAGGGGAAATTTCGTTTAATATATTTTTTTGCTTTAAAATTGGGAGAATTTTTTTCCAAATATTAATCAGTGGGTTTTTTCTTTTTGAGTTTTTGAACTTTGAATTTGGTTTATTTTTTTTTATACTTTGAATTTTTATATATTTTTTAATTTTTTTTTTTTTTGGTTTTTTCCCACCAGCAAGGGGAAGGTTGGGGCCTTAAAACAGCCCCAACCCCCCTTATTTGGTCCTGTCCGAAATTCTTTGACTCGCTAGGTTCTTTTTTTTAGTTCCTTTTAATATTTTTTTTATTTAATGTTTTGCTTTTATTTTTTATTCCTTTTTTTCTGGGTTTTTATTTTTTATTATTTCTGGTTTTAAAAAATTATCAAAATTTTTTTATATATATTATATTATATATATATATATATATATATATATGTATATACAGTGATGAAAAAATTTTGGACACTTTTTAAAATGGGTTATTTTTATAAATTTGAAGGCTTTTTAAAAAATTTTTTTAAATTCCAAAAAATTGAAGTATTTTACATAATTTTAAATATAATTTAATACTGAATTCAAATAAAAAAAAAAATGCAAATATTTGCAAGGAAAAAAGTAAAGCTGCAATAACGTCGATATAGATTAGATACTGATGATGTAGTGAGCTATCAGAGCTTAGTGGGGGTTCCTTTTTCTTTATTACAGCTTCCCATCGATGTTTTTGGGCCCAAAAAAATAATTTTTTTTTCTTTTTTTAAATGATCCGGAAAACAATTATATCCTAAATTAGTTCCTTTTTATTTCGGGGGTACCTCATTTTAAAAAAGGTTTTCAAAGGGTGCCACTTTTTCGATGGGATTGAGACCAAACCCCCTCAATGATCTTGAACGGTACCAGTCTTTCAATTCCCTTACTGTGTAGCAATGAGCAGAATCGCTAAAAAATAAATGAAGCCAATGTTGAAATTTGACCCGAAGGAAGGCAGGTTTGGGCCTAGAATGGAACAATGAATTTTTTATGACATTCGTGTCCCATCGATGATATGAAGGCGACCGATATATCTTTGGTGGCAGCCTTGAAAAACTATGTGGGTACTTCCGTTGCCTGGATCAGTTAGGATGTAGATTTCTGCGTCTTAATATTTTAGGTATACTACCGAATAACGATTTAGTTTCGTCCCCTGTTTTTTTGACCAAAAATCTTTTTTCCCAATTAATGGAACCCCCTGAGTCCTTTTCAACACGCTGTAAATTGAGAGGGGGTTTTTTCGTAAATTCCCTACCTTTTAGTCTTACACCGCTAATCCTCCTGATTGTTTTGAATTGACAGAAACTCATCTTACTCAGATCATTTTTGATGGATGTTCATGAAATTCTTTTTTTTTGAAACATAGCATTTTGTTCTTCATCATCAATAAATTTATACCCCTTTTGGTTTTTCCCGTTTTTAAATTTAAATTTTTATTCCACATTTTAAAAACAAAATTTTCAGTCCCGATGTATCTTGAATTACCCATCTGTTATATAATTTTAAAATAGAAAATACCACTTTATCGTCTTACTGTGCCCAATCCATCTTTTTTATTTGATTCATTGCTTTTATTAAATATAGTGTTATCCGGGTGAGAAACAGTCCCCCCAACCCTATCAAAAATTTGGGGCACCTTTTTTGAAAACTCTTGCCCGAATGGGTACTAAAAAGGGGGAATAAATAAAGGGAACAATTTGGGGGGCTATAATGGCCCGGGTATGAAATTAACAAAAAAGAGCTTAAAAAATTTCAGCTCAAAAAACATAAATTGTGAAACTCACTGCTATCATCGTATCAATTAATCAAAGGGTTTTTTCAGCATAATTTTTTTTTCGTTCAAATATTTGTATTTTCTTTTTTATTTGAGTTAGTATTAAATTCTCTTTAAAATAATATAAAATACTTTTGCCTTTGGCAATAAAATTTTCTTTAAAAAAAAAAAACATAACAATTTTAATATATATAATATATATATATATATATATATATATATATATATATATAATAAATATATTTAATAATAATATATATATATATATATACAAAAATTATATATATATATATATATATATATATATATATATTTGTATTTAATAATATATATTGTGTGTTATATATATATATGCTTTCAATATATATTTTATATAAAAATTTTATATATTTTAAAAAATATGTATTATGTATAAAAAAATATTTGGAAAATATAAATAAAAAATAAAAAAAAAGTGTGTTTTAAAAAATTTTTTTAAAAAAATAATATTTTGTTTTGTGTGTTTGTGGTTTCCAAATTAGTGACAGTTTTAGAAATCATAACAGTTTTCCATTTTAGTCCAATGACCTTTTCGGTAATTTCAATTTGAATAGCTCAACACCTCAGATTCTTTAAATTTTTGTTTTTATCCAATCTTAGTAAGACATTCTTTTGCATCATTTATTTTACTAACATTTTGACCGGTTTTGATATGTTTTTTAAAATCCAATTTCATTTATTCTTAGTTTCGATGGAAGTACAATTTGTTTTTTAGTATTTTTTTTTATTATACTATATGAATATATATGATATAATATATATATATATATATATATATATATATATATATATAGTATCTATGAAATTTTCTCTTAACATTCATCTTTATATGAAAACCCTTTCTTTACTCATTATTCATACATTCATTTTATTTTACTGTCTTGAGAGTTCCTCCCACTTTAGATAGATATAGGCATAATTTTCAATAGGTATTTTTTTTATTAACTCGAACTTTTTCTGGCCCCAAAAAGGGATTCCAAAATTGTTTAACCCGTCCTGGTCAATTCAAAACAGCTTTGAAATACTAGTTTTCCTTTTGTCCCAAAGGGTTTTTTTATTTTTAATTTTTTTATCTCAAAACCTTTGTTTTTTAATTTCTGTTTAAAATCAATTTTTTTACGGATTTTTTTTTCACCATTATTTTCTTTAATTTGGGGGTTTTTTTGGATGTATTTTTAACCTATTTCATTCTTCTTTTAACTTTGTAGGAATTAAGTTTTTTTTATTTTTTTTAGTATACTATTATATTCTTTTGAAAAAAATAAACACCCATTTATGTAATCCGATTTTCTCGGAATTGCCTATGCAAATTTCTTTATACATGATATGCAAGTAATAGATTTTTTCAGGCCAATAAATGACAATTTTGAACATACAGCCTATTTGTTCTTTATGACAAAAATTGTATTAACAAGCAACAGTTGCGGGCAGTTAATCATTTATTTTTTTTGGCACAGCAACTCTAAGAGCATAATTAATAATGCTCTTACTACTTTGTCGAAGACTTTAAAATCTATTCGAACGCGGTCATGTTATTGAGATGAGCAAAGTTATCTGGTCATACCGAGCAATACCCAATATCTACATTGCATGGATACTTTAATGAAAAATTACTGGTGGTTAGTGCAAAGAGCTCATCAGTGAAATGAAGTTTATTGAACAGGGGAGGTGAATCTTTTTGAGAGTAGTTCAGATTTTGTTCGTTATTTTTTTAATATTAGCCCCTGTGCCATGTGTATGGAGAGGAAAGAGGTAAAAAGAGAGGGGCGCGATTAATTTAACACTTGTTAGCAAGAAACATGTCATGTTCATTTTTATCTCTAGATTTTGTTAATTTTTTGTTTTCTTTTGGTGTTACAATTTTTGCAAATAATAAGAAAAGTTGAAAAATGGCCGACGTTGAAGAATTGTTGTTAATGAATAATAATATGAATTACCTCACACAAATGATGCTTAGTGCAGCTTTTGTACTGAGTATTTAAGTGAACAAAAAATAAATAAATCCCAAATACTATGAAAATTTCTTATTAATATACCTAGTTACATGACCGAGGTTCAATTTTATATGCTGTATCACCATTAGACTAAGTGCATCTTCAAAGAATGATGTTTGTAAAAATCATATTAAATTACATAAATAGGGATATTTGCAAAATATTTAATACAGCATATTTAATTTAAAATTGGTTGTTGCTTATTTTCAGATAGCTCCTCAACATTTGGTTCACATTCTGTATTCAGTAACTTTATACATTATTCTATTAATTCATTTGCAAGTTTATCTCTGCTGGCATATTTTACGCAATCCATTGAAGAAATCACATTT
The DNA here is from genome assembly GCA_019973955.1 of Trichonephila inaurata madagascariensis. Taxonomy (NCBI): domain Eukaryota; kingdom Metazoa; phylum Arthropoda; class Arachnida; order Araneae; family Nephilidae; genus Trichonephila; species Trichonephila inaurata. The sequence continues at coordinate 5,082 of BMAV01022561.1, forward strand.
TCACACAAATATGCTGCCCAAACATTATTAAAAAAGCATTAGCAGGATTTTTCTTTCATCTAAAATTGTTCGTTAAATAATCTCATACGTTTGGTATATTTTCTATTTTTGATGTACGTGATCATTTTTCTCTATTTTCAGAAATTTTTCCTTCTACTTCTAATATCAATTTTTTAAATTTATTTTCCCGACCCTTTGTTTAGCTTTAAAATTCAATTAATTTCATCCTTAACCCTTAGATTCCCTTAGCTTAAAATATAGTGGTGGGAGGTAATTTCTTCAACTTTTAATTTGATTTAATCTCTCGTAAGAACTTGTTTGATTTCCTTTATGAAGACTAAATATTTTAAATTGCATTTTTTTGGATACCAAGCTCATTTTCGAAAGTCATTTTGTTTTGAAAAGGTTTTTGTAGTTGATTAAAACATTTCAGGTTTTCATTTCCAAATCTTTAGTGAAAATGTTAAGTTTCGTCATTAAAATTGTTTAATATTTTCATATATTACTGGTACAATTAGAGCATATTTTGAAAGTTTTTATTAAGCTCATTTAAATATTGGGAGATGTCACATAAAATAATTGATTTGAATTAATCAGTCGATTCATGAGAATTTATCGTAATTATTGATTTTTTTATTCTAAAAGAGCTTTATCTATATAAATAAAAATGTAATGTGTGTTTGTTCAAAGCCGCTAATCTCCGAAACTACTGAACCATTTCCTCTGAAATTTTGACTCAACGTTGCATATGAATCCGGACGGGTTTGTATGTACTTATTATTTCGTAATTCTTTCTAAATTTTTTAAAATTTAATTTTTAAGTGATTTTTGGTGTTGTGACGTCATCTGATGTAACGTCTCTCACTAAATGCGAAAATTTATACTTTACACGCATTTTTTCAAAGTTATTACATATTTTTACTATAGTTATGTTTATCGGTTGGAATATATATATCTAACGTTTCTGTTTTTTGATACTTAATTAGAATTATTTCTCGAATAAATCCTTTTTTTAATGATTATTCTTCAAACAACTCAAATTTTGTTTTGTAGTTTTGGCAACATTCTGATAATATTATCACGCGATATTTACGATTTTGCTTACATATTACGATGTTTTTTTCTGCTTTTTTTGCTTATATTATTGATCTTTTTTTTGCAATATTATATTATATTTGCTTCGGCACAGATTTATCTGCTAAATAGGAAAAATTCTAAAGTTATGATTATAACATAAGAAACCCGAAAAAATATCTTTTGGCGTGATTTAAAATCACGCCACGCATAACTTACCGTTTAAAAAATTTCGGGCTATTTTATATTTCTATTTTTCTAAATTAAACCCCGTCAACATTTCCAAACAAAAGACGCGCCAAATGCTGCGATATCACAAAAAGAAATCATTCCGTGCATGTTGGAACACAATATTTTTTCCTTTACGTCTTAATTTTGGGAAAATTATATGAGGGGATTTTTGATATTTTTTCTATGTTTTGGAAATTTTTTTAAAATTTTATTTGATGTTACTAATGAAATACAAATGGCAAAATTAAGATTTTCTGACATGTATTTTGGGTTTTCTTGGAACTGTTTATGGCGATTTAATCAAAATATTAGTCACCCATTCGGTATAGTGGTTAGTGACATTGTTTCCAATCCCGTGTAAGACAAGGATGTTTGTGTTGTAATCCCTTTTCTTTATGATGTGTGCTTCACGCTTACTTCTATGTAAGCTCCCGTGTGATACTTTCTGTTGCACGGGGTTATAAATGTTTTCAAAAAAAGAAAAATCAAAATATTGAACCTTATTTTGTTTTTATTAGCTTTTCAAGATTTAAATTCTTTGTAACATTCTGATAGGCTTTCGCCACCCAATGTTTAAGGTTTTTCTTATACATTATAAACGTATTTTTCAGGAAATTGTATGCTAAATTAAGATTTGCCTGTTTAGTATGCGAAGATTGTAATAATTTTTTTAATTATGCTTTTAGATTGATAAAGTCTGAGATCCAATCATTTTACATCAATTAACGTTAGTACACCCTACTGTTTTATTCCCGCGGTAGATATGTTAATTAGAAAACCCTGCAAAAATATGTAATATAACGAAATCCATGCTACATATTTATAAAACAAAAACATTCATTTTTATTACAGAAAAAATTAAATTTAGTGCTTTGCATTTAATTAAAACCTTCACCACCAGTTTCTTTTTGATAAGTACTAAAAAACCCATTTTGTCATTTTGGGAAAATCTTTTTTCCCCAACGAGCATTCCAAATCGTTCCCCAACCCTTTTTAAAAACGAAAAAAACACGTGTAATGTAATATATTTAAAATTTCTCCATGTTTCCCACAACAGTAAAATTTTTTTTTTCCATGGGCTTTTTGAAACATTTTTTAATGTGGTTCATTTCAAATTTCCCCTGTAATATTAAATTTCACCATTGAATTTAAAAAAAAATTAACGTGAATATCAACTTTTAGAAATTTATCGAAACTATTTATTGCATCCTACAAACTGAACACTTTAATACAAAATCAATTATACCAAAAGAACGAAAGTGCTTTGAGTACAACAAAAAAAAGGAAAAGTGATTACAAAATCAGGTTTTCCCTTAAACTCTAGAATATAAAGTAAAACCCATGAAGTAGATCAAGTCATAACATATATATTGAACAAAAACCATTTTATAAAACTAGAATGAAAAAAAGGGGAATCCATCTAGAAAAAAAGTTTTGAAAAAAATTATTTTTAAACCCGTGTCATTTCAAAATTGTGTAAAAAAGGAGTCGGGTGTATTGTATTTCTAAACTTGGGTTATCTGCCTTAGATATTTTTTATATATAAAGTTCTAATTTGACTTCATTTTCTTTAATTTTTTTCAGGAATTGTTAAAATTTTTTTTTAGCGTCTTTGTAAAATCTGACAAAAAAAGTAGCGTACTGATAAAAAATTTTTCTGCCAATTTATCTTTCTCCAGTAATTTAAATTTTTTTTAATTCTTATTTTTGGGGAGGTTCCTTTTTTACCCCCCTTTTCCCAAATCAGAAGACAAAAATGTCATTCAACTGGGGAAATCATCCTATCCTACCTGTTTGAATAAAATAATAATATTTCTCTGCCTTGGAATGGATTTTTTTTCCAAATTTTGATTTCTAAAGTTGGGGGGGTAACATATTAGACTTTAAAAGGTTTTTCATTTCAAAAAATTTAATTTGAAACCCAAATCAAATTAAATTGTTTTTGTGTTTAATGTTTTTTTTTCAAAAATAAATTTTTTTTTTTGGTTTTTTAGATTTAAGTTTTTTTTTAGCAGCTGTTCCCCCCGTTTTTTTTTTTTTTTTAAATATTTTTTTTTAAAACGATTTTTTTTAAAAAAATTTGGCCCTTTTTTCCCCGGGGAAAACAAAAAACGAAAAGATATATTTCTATATTTTATTTCACTTAAATAATTTTTTTAAAAAAAATTCTAATTAAAATTAAAAAATTTTTTTTATTTTTTTTAAATTTTTTTTGAAACTTTTTTTTGCTTTGTTTAATAAAAAAACATTTCTTATGGGGGTTAATGTGTAAAAATTTTTTAGGAAAAACCTTCAGTTAAAAAAAGCCTTTTTTCCCGTAGAAATTCCTGTGTGATTCAATTCATTTAAATCCCTTAAACAAAAACTAATTGTATTAACCCCAACCTGTCAGATAAGGAATTTTAAGGAACCGACATTTAAGAAATTTAAATGCCGTAAAATTTAAAAAAAAAATTATTTTTTCAAAGGGTTTGCTAATTTTTCCCTTAAAATTATTTTATTTAAATTTTTTGCTTTATTCCAAAAAAAATTTTCAGTATTTTTTTTTTTTCTTTTTCAATAAAAAAAAGGTCCAAATTTTTATCAAAAATGCCAAAATTTTATTTTTTTAAAATTCTTTTTTTAATAGGTTTTTTTACATGAATTTGAAATGGATAAATAATTTTTTTATAAACCCGTGTTGGTATTAGAGGTTTTTTTTTGCATTTTTTTTTTTTTTTTTTTTTTTTTTTTTTTTGATTTTTTAAATTTTTTTTCCCCTTTAATTTCGGAATTAACCGACAAAATTTCTTGCCAAATTTTAAAGGAAATTACTCTTTTGCAATTTTTTAAGGAATGAAATACTTTTTAGCATTGGGGGGGGAGAAGATAATTAAATATTTTTTTTGAAAAATTTTTCCGCTTTTTTTTTAGCCTTTTTTTAAAATTTTTTTTAAATTTTTACTTTTTTTAACCTTTCCTTTTTTAAAAAATCAAAGACGCATAAAAATAAGGGAAAAAATACAATCACCTATCGTACAAAAAGTGAGAAAAATAAACAAGAAAAAGGCACAGGAACGGAAAAGCAAAAAAAAATTAAATTTCCCGGGAAAACAAGAAGGGGCACCACTTGAAATAGTTCTTTGAATAACAGCAAAAATTTTGGGGTTTTAAAAAAAAAGCCGTTACTAAAAATACAAAGCCACAAACATCTTTGAATAAAAAATTTTTAAAACCCCCAATTTCAAAAAGTAAATTTATTTAAAAAGGGGTTTTTCCGTGGCCAAAAATTTTAAAATTTTTTAAATTGCAGGGATCGGGTTTTTGAGAAACAAAGGGATGTGTTGCACCACTAAAAAAATTTAAAAAGTGCCTAAACGAAAAATGACCAGAGACATTAAAATTTTTACTTCCTAAACTGGAATAAAAGCATTTCGTCTAACATTATAAAAAATAAAATTTCCCTTTTCCAAAACATCATTTGGAATAAAAGGTTTGTAACTTTCAAAATGAAAGGAAAAATTTATATAAAGCTGGCTCCCTCTTCTTTCACAATATAACCTTTCTACAAATGTATTTAAAATGATGGAAAGGAAAAATTGAATGGGATTCTGTGGAATTTCTATGACATAATAAAGTCCATTTTTTCCCCTAAACTGAAAAACCCTTTTTCCCAAAAAAAACCCAATTTAATGCGTTTAAACCTCCATTATGGAACCCTAAAATTTTGGTTTATAATATAAGCATAAAACAAACGCAAAAATCCTGTATTCCATTAACAACTGAAATCTGCTTTAAAAAGTTTTTTTATGCATATTTATACATATTTTTTTGAAAAGAATCTATTAAGTACTGCAAAGTCGTACTTAAGTGCAAATGGGTAAAATTTTTAAATGTCCTTTTTTTCTTTTTTTTTTTTAAAGTACTCAGCCACTGCAACCCTGGAGGGGAATTTTTTTTATATTAAAATTGACAAACCGGGAAATTGACCCCACTAATATCGAACATTGTTTTATGACATAAATCCATAACATTGACACTTAATTTCTTCAAGTTTCGCCCTTCTACCGCCTTAAAAAACTTTTTGAGTTTATGGGTTGGTTTTTTTCTTTACATTACTTAGGTCTTTGTTTGCCGTAAAACTTGCTGCTTTATTATGCAATGAAAGATTGAAGTCAGACAGTATCTATTTTAAATAAAATCAGTGTTATTTTACAAAATACTAGATCTACTTTTTTTTGTTAGAGATAATTCTTGTATATCAAAAACAATTACTTTAACTTTTAATTCATTGAAAATATCTATACATACTTTTCTCTCGACGTTATCAGTCTGTTTTGTTATTTTATTATTGTATTGTTTATTTACATCGAGCAAAAGCTGTTAGCTGTGCATAACGATTTACATCACTACGCTTACCTAAAGCAATTGAACATATTTCTGAAATTTTACATTGTTTTGTATTTGCAAAAATATATTTCTTTCTATAATCCTATTAATTCGTTTAAAATTGTATTGCGGCTTATTTGCAACTCCTTTTTTCACTTAGTAATCAAGTCTTGTTCCTTAAAATCTGCAAGCAAAGGAGCTCGTTGTTCTAAAATCACCTTTTTACAAACTGTCCTTCGTAGGGCTTTTACTGCAGGTGTGCTGTAGTCTTTGGGAAAAATAAAACAATGTTGTTTTGAAAGAAATTTAAAAAAGCACGGGCTTGTGAACAATTTTGTTTTACCTTTTTTTGTAAACGTGAATGACACGTGGACCAAACATGTGACAGATGAGCCAAAATTTCAAGTTAAACATAACTATTTTATGGTACATTCTCTTCCTAATTACGGAATTTAAGAGGGACTGTCACGAGTCATATATAGGAACAATGATTCGATACAAAATCAGTTAATCCGAACTTGCCTGAAAATATACTTTTTTAAAAAAAATTGGACACTGTACATCATTTGTGCTTGGGGTATTTACTGAGGATTAAAATGCATTGTCACTAAATTATTATTTTTAAATAGTCGTTAAGGAAAACATTACTTTATAGCTAGATTTTTAAATAGGTGTAGTTGTGGTAGAGATTTTGTGTCTCAGAGGAAAGAAGGAAATAGTTTCTTCCATTTAAAATAAGTGGGTCGGGTAGGAAGGGCTAGTCTAGGCAACTGGATTGACGACCATCTTGGATAAATTTTGCTTGGGTCGTTAAAATGTCTTTCTTCTCAGCTGTTCTAGAAGATAAAGTTGTATGAACGCGTGGGAAGATCGGATGTTTGCATGAAAAGATAATACTAGCCCAACGAAATCTTTGTTCACTGTTCAACGTGATAGAGTCATTTTCTTTTCAATACCTGTGATATCTCATATTATTTAACGGTGTTTGGCGTGATAGTGATACGATCATGATTGCATTTAAGTCTCTTTTCATTTAATCTCCTACAATATTGGAAGATTCATTAAGATTAGTGCTTCTCAACCTTTTTAACGAAACTGACCGGTCAACGTTTGATAATTTTACCGTTGCCCACTGAGCGTGGACTTTGATTATTTTTATTTTGGATTATTTTGTTTTAATAATTTTAACTTAGTTTTTTGTGCATTTAAAAAATGCCTTTAGAGTAAAATACAATTGCACTAAAAATAAATATAAAGTGGTTTAACATGGAGTATGAAGTGATTTCCATGAAAAATCGCACAAACCCGAGAGAAATACACCAGAGTAAATAAAATGAAAATAATTTGATGTTCCTTGGGTGGCACGGTAGCATTTTATCCACGAACCGGTACCGGCCCGTGACCCGCGGGTTGGGGATCACTGATCTAGAGTATGGTCTTCCCCGAGCACCAGGATAGCCAGCACACTGGCATCGCATAGTGTTCAGAAACGAAGCTGTTTTCAGTTATGGAACAGATGATCATCGGATCCTTGTGTAGGAACAGAGTTATCAGCGTCTATTTTACAGAAGCCTACAGTCATTAGTCATGGAGTTATATTATGGAATGCTACAACAGATCTCCACTTGCCATTCTGTGTGTTATTTTATGCTGGTATGTTACTGAAATCCCCTACAGCCGGTGGCAATTCTTAAATAGATAATGCAGATCTTATACAGCTTGTAAATTTCTGACTATTTTAGGGCTGTTGATATTTTTCCTTAAGGTATCCGACTACGTTCGGAAATGTGATTTTTCAAAAGCGTGTAAATGAATAATATTTATGATATTTAGTGTCACTTAGATTAGAATACATGTATAAAATTGTTTTAAGGACATTATGACAAAATAAATTATTTAAATACAATATTTTGGCAAAAAATTAACTTAGAATAACCTTTTTTTCCAAATGTTCTCCTTTTGTAAGAAATGTTTCTATTGTATTAATATTTTGCCTGTATATAGCTTAGACATCTGTACAGAGGCTCAACTATGATTTTTTAAAAAATCACATTATTTTCAGAGTTACAACCATTTGAAATAATTATCGTCGTATTTTCTTAAAATTTCTCCCTTCTGTTTTCATAAAACATGGATAAACCGACTTCCAAGTTATGCATTTCAAAAATTCTAGTTGAGCCTCTGTACAGAGGCCTGAGCTGAATACAGGCAGAATACTAATACAATAGAAGCGTTTTTTACAAAAGGAGAACATTTGGAAAAAAGATTATTCTAAGTTAATTTTTTGACAAGATATTGTATTTAAATATTTTTTTTTGTCATAATGTCCTTAAAACAATTTTATACATGTATTCTAATCTAAGTGACACTAAATATCATGAAAATTATACATTTATGCGCTTGCTTAAAATCATGGTTCCGAACGTAGTCGGATACCTTAAGCAGCAATTCCATCACACGTTTTGGCAATCAGCATGTATAGAATAATATAAATCACTAGACTAGAGCATCTCAAAATGTCACCCATACAGGGTAATAATTCAAATATAGCAGAATATATTACACATGAGATTTAAAATCTTTATCTCTCTCTATATATAATATAAACGTATATAACTATACACTACCAGGAGAATGAAACCCATCTCTGCTTTTATTATTGAAGGCGCAATTATTGGCCAGTTTTTGGATTTTTAATCATTTAATTCTTTGTGTATGCCAGCGTTTCTCAAACTGGGGGGTGCACTCCCCTTGGGGGTGTGATAGCCTTACAAGTAGGGCTCGAACCTATCGAAAAGTAGAAAATAAAAGATTTAAAAAATTATACATTTATTGAAAGGAAGTTAAATTCATATTTCCACTGATAAAATATACTTATAAATGCATCGGTACTGCACAATGTATTTGGTAATTAATTTATCAATATTAATATAAGAACAAAATTAATTATTACTAGTGCCATGGGTTGTCATATACAAAATTTAATACTTTTGATAATTTGAACGGTTTACAATTAAAATCGTATTAAAACTTAACGCCAAATACGTTATTATTGTATTCATTACATTGCTATTGTATGGAGGGGGCCGAGATGAAATTTATCATTGGAAATTGGGTCGCAAGTATTGAAAGTTTGAGAAGCACTGGTGTATGTGCTTTTGAGTCCAAAGTACTATCACAAAATATTTGTAGATAATGAAATAAGTTCAAGAAATCACTTGTATGGAAATTCCAATCGACTTTCTAAACTGCTTTCTAAGTTGTTTGTAACTTTTTATTTAATTTATTTCCTTTATTTATTAAATATTATTTATTTCAACATGTGTTCTTGAGATATAATTTTGTGGTTAAAAGTAATAAAATCCATATGTAGCTAGGAAATTGTTTGATTAATTTTTAAAAACTGCTCTTTCCGAAACAGTGCTGAAGTTAGCTTTGAAAAATAATTTATTTATGTATTTCTTACATTTCTAACCATTCAACAGATTTTAGAAAATCCAAAAATTTTCTTCTAAGCAAAATGTAATATTTATTTTTGTTTTGATTCAAATTTTAGATACACATGACAAAACGTGTACTTTTTATTTATACTTAACTCCATTTATTAAGAATGGAAATTATAGGGCTACGAGACACATATTTGTTCATTAAAAAACATAAAGCTTCATAAATTCAAAAATATTCATGAAATATTTTTCCAGAAAGTCGATATTTAGCTGTATAAAAATCATCATTTCTCTCCTTCTGGCACTGCGGAAATTTTTAAAAATATATGTATAGATATCAAAATATAAGCTTGGTTGTTGAAAACCAACAGATTCTACTGCCCACAAGTGATAAAGATAACCAATAGATGCATAATAATTGAGTTTTTTTTTAAAAAAAAATTATGGTAACTTTTATTAAATTTGGAATGGAACAATTTAAGAATTGGAATATATAAAGTTATTACAAATTCCTGCATAACTGACAAAATTCTTCATATTCCACAGTCAAGTAGCCTAATGCACAACTTGAAAATTAAGTGCCAATACAATAGAAGTGTATTCTAGTTCAGTGATTCTCAAAGTGGTCTATATAGACCTCCAGAGGTCTATGACGACCTTCAAGGGGTCCACGCCAGCGAAAAAATAATTTGGGGGTCCGTGAGGTATAAATGGTGGTCTATGATAATGATTGTCATTAAACCAGATCGTGAATTTAATCTTAAAAAAAACTGATCTAGTGGAAACCATATTTATAACCAATTTAACTAATTTATTTATTACATTTAGTGAAGTTAATTTGTGGTTAGTAGGTGACGTTATAAACTGTATTAAAACAAGGACCATTTAATTCCAGAATTAAGCTAAAGAAGTATAATATTGAACGTCGTGAGTCTTCACAGTTTCTCAATGGGCTCAATTCATTAAGTCACATGAGATGTCAAAACACGCTTTCCATTGAATCTCAAACCGGTTAAACTGACCAGCCTGCTTCTATTTGTGAAACCTAGATAAAATTTCTAAATTTCATATTTGGGTAGTGCGATGCTTAAATGTTAGGAAAAAATTCTTCAAAAAGATTTTTAAATTAAAAAAAATATTTTTATATTTATACTTAAATAAAAATGCATTTTGTGTAATATATATGTACTTTTAAGAGAAAGTTTCTGCAAAGAGCAAAACTGGCAATACCGGAGCGCGTGAACTTATTAGCTGGAAACATCAGATAAGTTTTCATAATTATGACGTCGCATGAGTTTTTAAATTTATTGGCTAGAATCACGTGACTTCCGCTATCATGGGACTATGACGTCACATGAATTGAGCCCATTGGCCACAGACAATCTGCAAGGAAAATTACATTTAAACCAGCGTTCAACATTTAAATGTCCTTTACTCCAATATTTAAACAAGGTTTGGGATTGCATTTTTTTTATAGTAATACTACAGTAGAACACTAATTCACATAGTTATATTGAAAAAAATGTCATATTACAATAGAAACTCAGTCAATTAGCCTCAAGCGAAGATCTTAAAATAAAGCTATAAGTCGACGTCGTGCGTTTTCGAATCTAAAACCTTATCTGTTATTTGTCGTGAATTATGGAATATCGTGGAGAAGGAGTTTCAGTGAGTTTGCCAATCTCAAAAAACAAAAAAAGAACGGGAGGGGGAATGCACATATATTAATAAAGGATATTTAGAGTTAAACCTGACTAGACTGATATTAAATGTTGAAAATTTGATACTGAAGCCCCATATTCATCCCTCTCATTAAAATACTTTGTTTCTTGTTCAGTTATTTTATATGTATTAATTTAATTCATTAAGGTATCCGACTACGTTCGGAACCATGATTTTAAAAAAGAGCATAAATGTATAATTTTCATGATATTTAGTGTCACTCAGATTAGAATGCATGTATAAAATTATTTTAAGGACATTATGACAAAAAAAAATTATTTAAATACAATATTTTGGCAAAAAATTAACTTAGAATAACCTTTTTCCAAATGCCTCCTTTTAAATGCTTCTATTGTATTAATATTTTGTATTAGAAGCTCAGACCTCTGTACAGAGGCCTTCAACTACATTTTTGAAAACTCACATTATTTTCAGAGTTAGAACCATTTAAAATAATTATTGGCTATTTTCTAAAATTCTCCCCTTCTGTTTTCGTAAAATGGATAAACCGACTTCCAAGTTATGCGTTTCCAAAATCAGCTGAGCTCTGTACAGAGGTCTGAGCAATATACAGGCAAAATATTACTGCCAATAGAAGCATTTTTACAAAGAGAATAGATTGAAAAAAGGTTATTCTAAGTTAATTTTTGTCAAAATATTGTACTTAGAATAAATCCTATTGTAATACTATTCTTAACCCAATTTTATATACATTGTCTAATCTAAGTGACGCTAAATATCATAAATATTATCCATTTACACGCTTTAGCAAAATCACGGTTTGGAACGTAGTCGATACCTTAACATGTGCTTCTTAAGTTTTAAACGCTATATTTCACTACAGTTAGAAATTTAATTCTTTTAAAGTAAGTATTAGAGTATCAGCTATCAAAAAAGACATTTAAGTTGATAAATTTGCAAAATTTCACTATTAGGTAAATAACTATTAGGTCACTATTAGGTTTCGAAACCGAAAAACATGGCAAAGGGTCTATGAGACAAAAAAAGTTTGGGAACCTCTGTTCTAGTTATTTGATTAAATTTAGAAAAATCTGTTTCATTTCATTTAATTATACTACTTATTCTACTATCTACACTCGATGTAGTTATACTTTAATGTACTTTAATGAATGTCTTTCAACTTTTTTAAATCAATTATTTCAGTAAAATGGGAGTTACTTTAACAAAATAAAGAGAAAAGCTGATATAAATTTCAAGAATTTTTCTTTCAACTGGAATAATACTCAATTCCAGATCAGTATCTTAGCGTAAAAACTAGTAGTAAACTTAAGATTTTTTAAAAAATTTGTTAAGATAAAAGGTTATTAATGTGCAGATGATTTCAAGTTCCTTTTATAGCGGTAAATCTTCTTGATAATTTAATTTCTAATCCATTTTTAAATTATGTATTTAAATATTTAGTTACATAACATGTCACATAATGTTGTTAAAACTGTTTTGAGCATTATGTGTTAACATGTTTAAAATTATATGTTATATAAATAATGAAATTTTTCTTTTAAATACTTTTTAAAAAAAGAAAAAGACTTCACCACATGAACAAATGTTTTGATAACATTAGACAAGGGGTATTAAAACTTCTTCAATGTGTTGTAGCAGCTGCTCAGACAAGTGATAAAACTTTAATGGAATAGTTGCTTTACAAACAAACAAATTCTCCCCGTTAAACAACAAAATCACTACTTTAAACTTAACGATATATTTTCGGAAAAGATTCAATCAACATCAATTATGACAATCAATTAAAAGTGAAAGTGCAATCCTTTTAATAGTAACCCTTTTAAGAATTTTCTTTTCATTTCGAAGATATCAAAATAAGCTGAATATATATATATATACAAAAAAAATGTAGGCATATACATATCCTTGTTTTTCAATTCCTCTACTATTAGTTCACTCTCTTCATATATATATATATCTTGTTCAAATTTTCAATCATTAATGAAATACTTTCTATTCATCCATTCAAGCTCAAATACATTTTTTTTAAAGTTGTAGTGGATGACACAATGTTAGTATAGTTTTTTCCAAATACTAATTCATTAATTAAATTAAAAAAATGAATAAATAGTAACAAACAAAAGTAATAGTCCAACAGCATATATAGAAAGGAAAATCTTTCACAGTGTCCCTGTAGAGCAATGGAAAGTGCGTTAGACTTCTAATTTAAAGGTCGTAGTTTCGAAACCCAACAGAGATGACCTAATTTCTTAGAATGTGACTTCATTTTTACTATAGTATTTGATAAGAATAATTAAATTTAATTAATGAATAAACAGTAACACAAACAACCAAAAAAATAGTCCAACACCCTATATAGAAAGGAAAATGGACAATTAAAAGGAAAATCGTTTTTTATTTTGTCACTTATATCATTTTGATTCTGTTATATGTATATAAACATATTTATATTAATTGTAACTGTTTGATTAAAAGTAAGTAAAATAAAGTTTTCTTTGTTGATCTAAGTAGGAATTGGCTTAATTTTTTTTACTTGTTTATTAATGTACTATTAAAGACGGTTAGTACCTTACGAGTTTTTAAAATTGCATATTTTGACATACATTTTCGATACCTCATAAATCACTAAATATACAGCTCTCTTTCTCATTTTATTATAATTTATTTACAGTTTGTATATCAGAGTAGAAAACTTAAGGTTTTTAAGCAATTTTTGGTATAAAATTACTGTATTTTTTAAATAGCATAAAATATGAATACAAAAATAATAAAAACAAATGAGCTTACTTTCGGCATCCCACAAGTAAACTTTTAAAACAGGTGCAGCTGAGCCTGCATTTTTATATCAAATTGAAACTACATAATGTCTATAATTTTTTGTCTCAAAGATCAAATTTATTTCTCATTTACGTATCTTTAAGATTAAAACAATTTTTTTTAAAAAAATAATTTTTCTATTTTATGTTATACAATTAACCTGTTGACTCTATTCACCAAATTGAGATGCATAGAATATATATAATCGTAGAATAGTCTTAAAAAATTGCGTAGCTCTGCATCTTAAATTTTTTTTATTATTGTAAGAAAGTGCGAAAATTAAAAACTAAGGAAATCAAGTCTAAAGATCAAGTTTTAAAACTTTGCATTAAAATACAACTTTTTACGCTTAAGATATCCAGTTTTTTTGGGGTTTTTTTTGCGGGGGGGAGGGGTCTTCTACTTCCATAAAATACTCATGCATGATATATATATATTTCCTATTCTTTTTTGTCGCTAATTTATACTTAATTTCTTTTCCCTTCATTCTTTCATAGCAGGCTTGAAAAACAGTAAAGACTGAAATATTTTTGTAATTTATAACTCAGAATTTTCTAAGTGATCCCAGCTATTCCATCATTAAATATCTCTGTTATCTCATTTTAACATATAAATGCAGCTTTGAAGATTCCTGATAATTTTAGTCAGCATTTCTGAAATGCGAAATTGAAAGATTCTTATTTGGATTCCGAGGCTTTTCACACACATTGAAGTACTTTTTCAATAATTCAGGTGAAGCTAAATCTCTCTGTCTGTAACCTAAAATTGAACTGCATTAGCAACAACTACAGCTGTATGTTTCTGTTATATTTACGTTTTTGTTTCTCAAAGCGTAATTACTGTCGGATCTCAATGTAGTTTGCTTTATAACGGTTCTATTATTCGATAATAATTTTCAACATTTTTCAAAACTGATTTTTAACGTCGAAAAGTATCATTCGCCTTAGTCATAAAAATGGTTTTTAATAAAATATTTATATCTTACGTTTATAAATAAACTGATAAGGTTACTTAAGTAAAATATTCATTATTTTTTAGGTGGATTATCTTTTGGAAATGGAGGTAAGCAGTTATGTAATTGATTCAGTAATAAAATGCAAACACAGAATTAAAAGGAATATTTAAGAGAATCACTATAAATATTAAGTATATTCAAATAGTTTCATACAAATATTTAAACGTTTTAAAATTTTCTTATTTGTTTTCATTAAATTTCTAATAACAAATCAATGTTTGGTAACGATCTGAAAACTATTAAAACTTATACGAAATGTATGAAAAGAAGTATATTCTTTGAATAGAAAGAAGTTTTTGAGTTTCAAACCTATATTTAAATAATAAATGTTTAGTAAGTTTTTTTTTCATAAATGACATAATTTTTGCATAATTTTTACATAAATGAGAAAACTTTTTTTTAAAAAAAGTAGCTTTTTGTGTTCTGGTATGTTGACATTTCACGCGGACCACAACAAGAGGATAAATAGAAGTGGAGGGTGCTGTAAGACGAAATACATTTAAAAAGTGGAAAATTGTTTAAAATATTAATTATTTTTGATTTTAGTTTAAAACTATATTAAACTTTAACTAACTTAACTGACAAAGAATACGTTTTATGCATTTTACCCTGTTATGGGGTAATTTAATTTTCTTTCATCCATTATCCCATGCCCCAAAAAATTTTGTTGCTGTTGCAAAGATTTTTTTAACGAAGCGAATTCACCTCGTCTTAAGACAGATCTCATTTTCTTTCTTTCTTTTTTTTTAA
Organism: Trichonephila inaurata madagascariensis; assembly: GCA_019973955.1. Lineage (NCBI taxonomy): Eukaryota > Metazoa > Arthropoda > Arachnida > Araneae > Nephilidae > Trichonephila > Trichonephila inaurata. The sequence continues at coordinate 20,487 of BMAV01022561.1, forward strand.
ACAAAAAGAGCCATAGAAGGATTTTTGCTTAGTGGTATAGTGACGAGTAAAATTGTATTGTTAAATATAGCATTTTCACGACAAATCAAACAAGTTGTAGATCTATGCTTGTTTTTCTCTACGATATAGTCAAGATCCTAATCTTCTTGAAACAACATATATTCTTTAGAAATCTTCGCTTGGAAGACACGAGGGTTAACTAAAAATTAGTTTGACACATAAAATGGTGACTATTTCATTGTTATTTGTTAACACTAACCGTTACAGTTACAAAAAGAAAAAAAAATCCCACAATTCGTACCAGCACAACATCGATAGCAAAACTAATATATGGAACTTCTTGATTGATAGAATTTATCCCTAAATTTTCAATACGTTGTTCTTAAATAATTGAATTTGTTAGTGCAACGGGCCATGATAGGGGCACTTAGAAAGGTCTGGTACACCACAGGTTGAGTATCACTGATTTAAATGATTTTGCAATTTTTTTTTTTTTTAGTCGTTAAGTAAAACTAGTAAGGAGAAGTAATGTTTTTGTGTGTGCTTTATTGTTAAGGTAATTACAAATTATCTTAGCATACTTAATGAACCCTGCATTGAATTTTTAGCTTATTGAAAGAATATATTTTACGTAACCGCTGTGATGTCCACTAAAAAGAAGTGAACTCACTTTTACATGAATGTATTTCCCTCTTTCTTACACATACACATATGCACTTGCATGTAAAAACACAATATGCGAGTTTTTTTAAAAAAAAAATATGTGAAATATCAATTAAATAAACTACTTTTTTATCAATTCATGAAATAATATAAAAGTTATATATATGTAAATACTTTTACAGGTGGGTCGAAAAGTAGTGCAGGTAAGAGTAAAGTAACCTATTTTTGTTTAATGTTTCTTATAGAAATTCTGTTTTTAACACACAAACTGCAATAAATGTTGCAAATCTTTATTGCAACAGATGCAATTTCAATTTAGAGGAAAATTTTATATTTAAGTGAATTTTAAGCAATAAGTAAAATCTTTCTTAATACAAGTGGAAATTCAAGAAAAAATTAGTTATGGTAGTAAATTATAGCTAATAGCTAATTGACTATCAGTTAGCAGGAATATTTCAAGAGATATTTCACTTATTATTGAATGCATGTTTATTGTAAAATTAAAAGCACCACAGTACAAGATGACTATAATGAACTTGATGGCGATGTATTAGAAGAAGAGGACTTGGGGGGCTGCATTAAAAGACAAATGTAAATTTTCGGGGGGAAATTTGTAAATTGAACGAATAAAATGTAGTTATTTATCTTGAAAAATAAACTATTTCTTAATAACAAGTCCTAATGTAAATTTCGAAGCAAATATGAGTAAAGATTTTATTTGCTTAAACCCCAGTAGACAAAACACAAGTAACACATGCCTGTTTTCATAATTTTAACATTATTTTCGAATTGAAAGTCTTAATTTTTTATAAACCGGATTATTTTTTTTACCGTATTTGTTAACGATTACATGGATTCAACCAAGCTCTTTTTTTAAGTAAATGTGCATTTTTTTTTTTTTTTTTTTGTAATAGAAAATAAAATTTTAATTAAAATGGTAATATGAAAAATATGTTTTATGGTAGCTGGATCTAAAAGCAGTGGAGTTGAGACGACTTAATTTGAATATTCTATATTACTTTAAAAATAATTTATGTAGTAAATATTGTGCTTATGTGTTACATTAAATACACGAACCAAGTATAATACTTGTTATTATTTGCTACTATATCTTTAAAAAACAATCAACGTTATAGAATTTGAATCTATTTCAAGTTTTAATTTTTAAAAAAATGAAAAATTACAAATATACTTTATGGTGCTTTCATTCAGATCTTTTAACAAGCTCTGGACCGTGATCACATATATGTGATCAATTCAAGGAACGCGGTATCATATGTGAGATTGCGTTTTCAACATTCTGAGGCCCGTGATCTAACCGATGTGATTTGTACTTGGAACTTTCGGAATTTGGAATGATTATAAGCTATAAACTTTGGAGTATTTTATTACAGTAATTATTTTATATGAATTTTTAAGTGGAGCTAGGCTTAGCCTGAAAAATCGCCGAGGCTTGTGAATGGGTTATAAATAAATCATTTAATAAAACTTTAGTATGAATAAACTTTCTAGATTTAGTTATTACATATAGCAAAAATCTTGACAGCACGATTTAAATTATAGCTTAACTTAAGTACTTCTTCATTTCGGGAAAATATGCTTCTTTGGAACTTCAGTTGATTTCATATCAAAATTATTACTAAATAATAAAAAAAAGTCGTGTGTGTACTTATGTACGCACGTAAGAAGTTATACTTCTTTGGCGTAACAAGATTAAAATCTTTCTAAAAATCTTGAGCAGGGCAAACTGAGCCAAGGACGAAAGGCGGTTACGAGCAGAGTTGAATGATATTAACCTTAAGTCAATCGGACCAGCCACAAACCCGATATAATCACGATTTAAATAAATTTAAACATCCCCAGCACAGGAACAATAGGACCAATAACATGGGGGGGGGGGGGGAAGACTGTATCTGGAAATGAGGTGAACCGAATACGACACCTGAGACCTCATATTGAATGTCTCGGCGGGAAGAATCGTTCATGAGAAAATTAAGACATCCGTCTGAAGAGCCCCTGTGTTATGGTCATTTTAAAATAATTAAATCACTTAAAACAATTAAATAAAATAGAAACAGGGCACCCAGCAACTCGAAACTGGGCCTGATTGTGAGGAAACACAAGAGGAATCCATTAAAACCGGTCCGGAGTCTGTAGTTGCAAATGGAACGGCGCTAGCTTGGGAAAGGAAAACGAAATTAACTCCCCCTGGATGGGAACAACTGTGACGTAATTGGTCACGTACATCCCAACAATACACAGAGTAGTAGGTGATCCCAAAGTTTTATCCTTCTATCTCTGTAATATCGTTGCGTCATCAAAAGATCGAACCCCATAGGAAGAAACACGGGGTCCTCTGTTCAAACCCGGGATGATGTCCCATTCTGCATATTTCTAATCAAAGCATTTTCGTATCCGTTCCTACAAAACGCAAAGCAAAGGTTAGCCGACGCGGGCGTATAGCTCAGTGGTAGAGCATTCGACTGCAGATCGAGAGGTCACCGGTTCAAACCCGGGTGTCCTCTTTTTCATGGAAGTGCAGAGAATTATTTTTTTGAGAATTTCGAAGGCGGCAATGATCTGTCCCGTTC
>BMAV01022561.1:27577-46278 GCA_019973955.1 Trichonephila inaurata madagascariensis
AAAAACAGGTTACACTGTAGCTTCTTTTTTTCTTTTTTGCATTAATTCGATACCTTATACTGCGCTCAATTCTATGATAATTCAACCTAATTTCTTTTGACGTTTGACTTTACTGTGAAAAGAAAAAGAAATGATCCTGCGATTCAATAATTACTCTTTAAAAAGATATAATATATTTAAATATATTATTGTATATATTATTGTTAAAATACTAAATTTATTAAGAAAATGCCCTCAATATGCCATATTTTATTGAACATTCCCTTTTAACAGGATCTGGAGGTAAAGGTAAAATACAATTACCTATTTTATATACATAGAATTACAATCATTTTCAAAATGTATGTTTTTATATGTTTAAATGAAAAAAAAATGACATCCTTAAACCTTTCTATTAACGTTCTTTTCATAATGATTACATTAACTTGCAATCTCGACTGAACCTTTTGGAAGAATGATGAAATTTTTTGAAAAAAATTTATTTATTAAAAATAAAAAGGCTTATTGGAAAAAAAAAGAATATATATATATATATATATATATATATATATATATAGATATAGATATATATAGAATATATTTTTAGTGTACTATATTTTATAAGATCAAGCTCGTTAAAGTAGCAAGAATTTTCAAATATTGTGTCTCAAGGAATGAAATTAATTACTATTTAGAATTCAAACTTATTATTGTGGTTAATTTTAAAATTAATGTAAAACGATTTTTTTCTTGTTTATAAAAACTATATTGGGTTTTCATTAATGTTATTCCTTAGAATTCTAATCAGAGTTTATTTTTAATTAAATTTAAGGGATGAAAACAACACATAGAACATAAATATTACCTTTCCCTGCTTTGGGAGATCTACCTCCGAAATGAATAAGAAGGTCCATCTGCTTTCATAGCCCCCTTTTATTAATTCTGTAGCCAAATACAACAAGGAAACGCCTTCAAATGGAAAACATAAGTAGTTTTCTTGATTCGAGAACTGGTTGCCTGTGTTTCTCAAACGTTCAATGTTTGCGACCCAATATTCAATCATAATTTTCATCACCCACCCCCCTTCCAGACAATAACAATGTATTTAAATTAATAATACTATACTTTGACACACTAAATCTACAATACAACTTTAACCTCTTAAGTGCCACCGGTGTAGCTACACGTCTCGCTTAGCCAAAGCATTAATTTCCCTGAACGTAAATATACGTCTTCCCGAAGTACGATTTTTTCTGTGCACTGCTATCCATAAAATTATTCCTAAGCCTTTGGAGTGCAATGAAAGGACCTTGACAGTGTTCGCGAAGGATTTACTCATTTCTGAGAGTGTCTCACTATTTATGCCTTTTCTTCCCCTCCTCCTTATACATCACATACGCGTGTCTACATGGAAAATGGTGGCATTGGGGAGCGAATTGCATAACTTTTATTCGGCATTTAAGGGATTAATTATAAACATACAAATCATCAAGATAAGTATTAATTTTTGAAGACAAGCCCACACATATGGGGTCACTGGTAATTATTTTTAACTTAGTATTGTTAAATTAATTATAAAATACATTGTACAGTACTGATACATTTATAAGTGTATTATATCAGTTTAAATGTGTATTTTATTTTTTTTTATCTCGGAATGTATTTCGTTTTTTTTCTTTGGTAAATTAATATTTTTTTAAATAATTTTTTGTTTCTGACTTTTCAATATGTACGCGTCCTCCTCATTGAGTTATCATGCCCCCCTTGGGCACCGCACAGTTTGAGATACGCTGGCATAAACAAGTCTCAAAAACAAATGTTTGGTGTTCTCTTGTTTCGTGTCGCACACACAATCCTTTCAGTTAATGTGTTTTTCAAGTTTTCTTTCTCCAATCATCTGATTACTCTACCTTTCCTAGACATTGATATCAAAATATGTTCTACACAAGTATACCACAGAGTTTGACTGTTTAAAGTATGAAATCTCATTATACACGCACGCATACAAAAGCACTAATTAGCATAGTAGTTTTTTATTCACTTTATTCTCATGGATTTAAATGGGCAATCAGAAAGATCCATGTCTATTCGAAATTGGAATTCATTAACTACTACATACATTTTACTTTTAGGAAACATTCTTTTAAAAATAAATGAATAAACATGAAATTCAACAGTCATTCTATTCTAGGTAATGGCGGAGGAAGTAGTGGAGGTAAGAAATATTTACAATTTTTGCATACACATTTTGCAATTTACAACTAATTAGCATAGTAGTTTTATTCAATTTATTCTCATCATGGATTTAACTGGGCAATCAAAAAGATCCATGCCTATTCAAAATTGGAATTCATCAACTACTACATACATTTTACTTTTAGGAAACATTACTTTAAAAATAAATGAATAACATGAAATTCAACAGTCATTCTCTTCTAGGTAATGGCGGAGGAAGTAGTGGAGGTAAGAAATATTTACAATTTTTGCTTAGCATTTTAATTAGTGTTATATAATACGATCCGAATTTCAAAAAAAAAAAAAAAAAATCCCTAATTTTATTAACATTTTATTCCATTTGTCCAATCCATTTTTGCTGTCAGAACAAAAAATCAATGTGGGAATTCATTTGGCTTTAATTATTTTAGTATATTATCAATTTTCAATTCCTTAAAAGCAAACCAAGAATACTATATATAATTAACGTGCTTGAGCAATCATTTCATCTATTTAATATAATCAGATGCTGAGATGGAAAAAGAGCGATCCTTTACCCGAATAGTTGTTTTTCAAGTTCGTCATGTCAAACATCATGTCACTGACTTTCCAAATGAAATGGGGGAAGGGGTTTAGGTTAAAAAAAACAGCTCTGGAACATCAATTATTACTAGAAAAGAAATTTGAACTTTTATACTAGTGTTAAAAGCAACAGTTATAACATTTTGGAAAAAGTTTGGTAATTTGTTTTCATGGTCACAAGATTTTTGAATGTATTGATAGTCTCTATACTTTATTCACACACACACACACACACACAATCACTTAATTATGGCCATATTAACCTAGTAGTTATGGTTGTGAACTTTTGGCCAAAGTGTCATGGGTTCGAAGCCATTGAAGATCGGCCGTAGAGAGCGGGGCTAACCGTGGTTCCTAATTATGAGGTCCGTCGTCAATAATGTGATGTAATACTAGAAGAACTAGTCTAGATACTAGTCTAGAATTATGCTTGAAGGAATGCAGAGAACTTTTCTTTCAATCTATTTTTAACATAGCATTTCATTTCAAGTTCAAAATTAGTAAAAGGTTCTGATTAACTATTAAAATATTTTTCAATGAAGTATAACAGCTTCATCAGGCATGGAATAATATAATTTTTCCTTGTTTTACATAATTCAATTTATTGTAAGGAAAGAGAAAGCCTTTTTTCTCGCTACAAACTGTATGATAGAAATTAAAGTTAATTCATGTAAAGCCATGTATATCAGTGGTCTTTAAACTTTTGCAATTCACGGACCCCCCCCCCCCGAACTTGAGGATGAAAACTGAACTGCAAAGTGCTTTTGGGAAACTCATTCCATACACATATTTCGATGAATATAGCTCAAAATAATATATTAAGTAGATCAACATGTTATAGGCACTTAATGTAAAGTTAGTTTAAAAAAGTATAGCATTTTTATTACTAAAAAGTTATAATTTAATTTTTTAAATAAAATTTACTCTTTAATAATATTAATTTGTGATCCAAGTGTCACTTATCCATGCATTATATTTAGTAACTGGGATATATGCTTGTTTTTTCTCACGCAAATTGTCGAAGTCTAGGTCTATAGAGGTTAAATACAATCGCATTATACAAATTCCGAGTTTAACTTGTTTTTGTAGCCACTTACTTAGAGAAATATATTTCCCTTAAACATAATGTGCTGAATGGCATTAAAATGTTCATAGCTGTGTGAGAAATCTAGTGCATTTTGCAAGAGAGAGAGAATTTGCAATCTAAAATTCAGAAGCTATTCTTGCTTGTTGTTGTTGTTACCAATGCCACCTGATTGGCAAAGGCCAGATCAAGGCCCACGAAATTCATCATGGCAAAGGGCTAAGTGAAGCCTGTCGTTAGCCGTAGCTTTGAGAACCATACAGGTGACAGAACGATTTAGCTCGATTTCACCCCAATTTCGAGGGAGAAACCCTAGGGGTGTTCAGGGGCCTCCCACCTCTCTTCCAATTTCACGAGAGGACTTGCGACTCGACGGCTATTTAAAGTACCCCCACGCCGAAAAGGCACTATACATTTACAAACATCCATGTCTTCTCCGGGATTCGAACCCAGTCCCTACGGCACCACAGTCAGCTTCGCTATACCAGTTGGGTGACTTTTCTTGATTAAATTTAGGTTTTAACATCGAATCTGTTAATATGCTGATAAGTTGTTTCCTCTCTTTCAATATAGGTGTTTTTTCCACAAATGAAAAAAGGTGTATTTTTCATTAGAAAACTATTAACGAGTATAAAATTATTTCGTGCAACCCAAGATAGTAAGCAATAGAATGTTTACAATCTAGTAGGAAGTGTATAGTTGTTTATAAAGATTACACGTTTTAAAAATATTTTATTAGATTATAGTAAAAGTTCACAAATGTTGCAAAATAAAGTTATAGTATATAAATAAAATTTTCACTTTTAATGAATAGGATGAGCTTTAGATACTAGCAACTATACAAACTTCATAGAGAACTTAAATTCATTTTTCATGCATATTTATTTTTTCTCGATTTTTTTTATTGGGGAACCCTTCGAAATGACTTTTGAAACCAAGGGTTTCGTTTAACACAGTTTGAAAATCACTCATATATATGGATGGGATGGAAGTAAGCAATTGCTGAGTTATATATAATCTCTGTACAAAATAAATTATATAGAAAATTAAAAAAAAAAATGTTTAATATTGCAAAAAAGTGAGTATTGTATTCACACAATATTTTTTTTTATCTGTTTCATAATATTTTGAGACAAAATTTAATTATTTTCAAAAAGTAAATCAAAATTTTTTTTAATGTTTTTCATTTGTCATAATGTTAAAACATTTAAAGAAATATCGGATTTAAATTTATTTATTGTATTTCATAAATATGTTTTTTTTAAATAAAATTACTGAATTCGTGATTGACAATTTAACAATAGTCGCAAATATAGTTATGTATATAAGCATCGCATATTATGAATTCAAGGCGAAACGCCATTTGTTTTTTTTTATAGAAACTGATTATTAAATATGTATCAGAGAATTTTTGAATGTGTATTAAACTTCAATTTCAATTGCAGGTGGTGGACTGTTAAGTGGAATAACAGGAGGTAAATGAAATAATGGTTTTCTTTTCCTTTTTGACATAGAAAAATTTCTGATGTTTTTTTTCCCCTGTACAATATGATTTCATAACATGCAAAAGGCTTTTAATATAAAAATGTTTTAAATTTAATTAAATTAGTAGAATTTGTGCACATTTAGATATATATGATACACAATTAAATACTTTCTTGGTAAATTCTCAAGTTTTTATTAAAATTTGTTTTTAAACAGCTGAAATACAATTTTAAAGTACTTTTTTAAGATAATTTGTATTTTTATGTATATTATTATTCATGTATAAAAGGGAGAAAAAAATGTGAAATTAATATAAGTTCTGTTTTCAATTACAGATCTTCCAAATCGTAAGTTTTCAAAAATTTTGTTACATTTTGTATTTGTAATATCGATCAATTTGTGATGCTTGAATTTATATTTAAAAAAATATCTTTTTCAGTTTCGGCTGGAGACCTACCAGACGGTAAATGAAAGCTTTGTTAATATATATGTACAAATACATACATATAGATAGTTTAATACTTAAATAGTATACATATATGCATAATGACATTTTGTTCTTTCTCTTTCCAGTATCACAACTTCCAGATCTTTCACAAAGTAAGTTTTCTGAAGGCTTTAGAAATTAAATTCTAATTGTAATTCAGTGTGTTGTTATATCTACAGTAGTAAACATAGTATACAATATGTGTGATAAGGATGTTTCTTTTTTTATATATTCTTTAGTTAAAAGCGAATTTCCTAACCTGGATTGTAAGTATAACGTTCTCTCTATATCTATATATACGTATGTTCACTCATGGACAAAGAAATTAGAGTACCAAGAAGGAATCGTCAAAATGAAACTTAATTTTACGTATGTAATGATTACTTGGTGTAAGTAAATGATTAGAAAATCAAAGAAAAAGGATGATTTATTTGAGAGAAAAAGGCAAACGAACGGAGGATTTAATATACTGTTGAACCCCCTCTAGCGAGAATGCACGATGCGATACGATCGGGAATTGAAGCATACAAGTTCTGTATGATGTCTTGAGACATTTAGTTCCATATTTGCTTTAACCTTGCCTCTAGTTCGTTCAAACTCGTGGGATGCTCAATTCGCCGTCCCAATCGATCCCAGATATGCTCGATTAGAGACAGATTTGGGGATCGAGCCGGCCAAGGAAGGATAATAACAGTGCGGAAACAGTCTTGTGACACCCTTGCCGTGTGAAGCCGAGTACTGTCTTGTTGAAAAATGGCTCCTGGGAGCCGTTGCACGAGTGGCAACACATGTCGTTGCAGGATGTCATGGACATACCGCTGGGCAGTCATGGTGCCACGGATCAATACTAGGGGTGACCGTGTATTGTAGGCAATGACAACCTATACCATCACACCAGCTGTGGGAGCGGTGTGTCGCTGTAAAGCAAAGGCAGGATTGAAGAGTTCATCACGGGGTCTCCATACACGAGCACTATTGTTGTCACTGCTGAGATTGAAACTGGGTTCGTCGTTAAAGATGACCTGCTCCATTCCGCTGCAGACCAGTTTCCTCGTGCCTGGCACCACTCCAAACGGAGGCGTCTATGGGTGGGCGTCAAGGGCAGCACACGTAAAGGGTGCCACGATCCCAAATTTCCTTCAGCTAGGCGCCTTCGTATGGTTCGAGAAACCACAGGGACCCCTAGTTAATTATGGATGTCAAGCGATGAAGCGGCTGTACGCTTGCATTTCTTACTATGTGGCGGTCTTCTCTACGACTAGTCTATGGAGGGCGTCCTCAGTCTGGTCTTCGTGTAAATGACATCTTTCGTATCCACCGGTCCCAACACAATCAGAGCGGCCTAATTGACGAGCTACTTGCCTAGCTGACCACCCAGCTTCCATCATGCCGATGATCCTCCCTCTCAAATTGTGACAGCTGCTCATATTGTCTTCGAAAATGGCGTAATGATATATCTACCTCAGCTCTTTCTTTGTAAATGATTCAGCACACTCAAAAAATATTTTGTTACCTGTTTTATCCTCCACGGAGAACGACGTTAAACGGCCCTCTACCGGCTATACCTAATGCGCAATCACGCTGCATTCCTAATAATCTGAATATCTCTCTCACATGTACCTTCATACCAATTTTTGGAAGCAATTTTTCAATCCCGCAATTATTTTTTGGTGCGCTATTTTTTGTGTGTGTGTGTTTGTGTTTGTGTCCGTGAGTGTATATAACTTTTCAAACAAACATATAAAATATGATTCAAATAAAATCATTAAAATCATATTCTATCATGTCATTGTTCTTTCTTGTTATTGTTTCAGTGTCTCAGTTGCCAGACCGTTCTGATAGTAAGTTCTCAATATTTTAAGTAAAAACAAATTTTATTTTTTAAATTATATTAGTGACAGCACCCTAAAATATTTAACACGGAAAATGATAACAAGTATTTATGTTTTTACTTTTAGTTTCGATATCTCAGAATGCTAATGGTAATATTTTTTTTTATTTATATTTTTAATAAAGTGAAGAAATAACTATATATATATATATATATATAAAGCTCAACCATAATATATTTACACATGTATTTACTTTCAGGTCTTCCAACAATTACACTTAGTAAGCATCCATTATATTTATTTTAAAAATTTACTACAAAAATTGGGGATCAAAATCTGTTTACAATTCAAGAAATATGCATGAAAAATAGGCCTTTGGCGATTCTTGCTTAGAAGCAAAAGCGAAAAATCTCTAAGCTTACATACAAATTACTATTAAACAAAATTTTAAGAAATAGTACCCTATTAAATGTAAATTACTCAAATCAAAAAGTGAAAAGCTTTTTTTACGCTCCATGCTTTCATTTATCTTAAATAATCAGTGTAGAGAATGGTTATGGTCGCAAGCTTGCAACAAATTTAGGACGTTTTGATAACACTAAACTAAGGATCCGTTCCTTAGAGGAGCTGATATAATTTAAAGTTATAGAGGTTCAAAGTTTAGAGGTTAAAACTAAATCATGTTTGCTCTCATGCACACATATAGAAGAGTATATGATTGAAATAATCAATATGTTTTAAATACATATGTCTTACAAAATAATCTTGTGTATAATATAAGTACAAAATACTACGTCCAAATTACCAAAATACTGTACACAGATCTATGTTTTAGAAAAATAAAAATTATGTTCGAGGGGGGGGGGCAACAATAGGTTTATTCGATGGCTAAATGACTTCTTAAGAGATGGTCTTGTTTGTAACATTTTTGTTTAATTTTGATTTTTTTTTAAGTGGCTTAAATTTAAATATCTCCAAGTATCACTTAAATTTTTCTCATACCCCGACATTTTTTATTGTTTGTCAACTGTAAATTAATTATAGTAAAGATTTTGGGGCACTTTTAACACAAAGATTGCAAACTTTAAGGTATCCGACTACGTTCGGAAACGTTATTTTAAAAAAGTGCATAATTTGATAATTTTCATGATATTTAGTGTCACTTAGATTAAAATGCTTGTATAAAATTGTTTTAAGAACATTTTGACAAAAAAATTAATTTAAATACAATATTTTGGCAAAAAATGAACTAAGAATAATTTTTTTTCAAAATGTTCTCCTTTTATAAAAAATGACTCTAAAAAATATTTTGCTTATATAAAGACCTCTTCAGAGAGTCTGAACTAGGATTTTTGAAAAATTCCATTGTTATCAGAGTTACCACCAAATGAAATAATTATTGACGTTTTTTTCTTAAAATTGATCTTCTCTGTTGTCGTAAAATGTGGATAAACCCACTTCTAAGTTATATATTTCAAAAATTCTAGTTGAGCCCCTTTAGAGAGGTCTGAGCTATATACAGGCAAAATATTATTATAATTGAGGCATTTTTCACAAAAGGAGAATATTTTGAAAATGGCTCATTCAATGTTCATTTTTTGCCAAAATATTGTACTTAAGTAATTTTTTATTGTAATAATATCCTTAAAACAATTTTAAATACATTTTCTAATCTAAGTGACACTAAGTATCATAAATATTATCCATTTATACGCTTATGCAAAATCACGGTTCCGAACGTAGTCGGATACCTTAAGCAGTTAATCTGATTTCTATTATTCCAATTATTAAAGTTTTCTACTTATTCCATTTTTTTTTTATTTCCTGAAATAAAAAAATTCAAATCCGCTGATTTTTTCTTATTTTCCATCTTGCCTTAAGCAACATTAATGGTTTCTTGATCCTTAAATGACAAATTTTTACTTTCAGCGCTCTCAAAAATTTCTTAATGCAAGTGAAATACTAAAAATATCGAAATAATTGTTTCGATGAAGAGATTTTTCAGATATTGAAACATTTTCATACCTTAAAAATTCATTATCTCATTTTTGTTCTTAAATTGAGAGTGAGAAGAAAATTAACAAACATTTTATAACAAATTTAATGAAAGGAACTAAGTCACAGTATGGCTGATTTATATCTGTAAATGTAATTGAAAGAAAATATTCAAATGATCTCTGACTGTAAATTAATTGGAAATTTAGCTACATATACAGAAATATAAAAGTGAAATAATATTTTTTCAAGCACTTCTAACAAAAAAATATTGAGTAAAATTATGAAACGTAATATTCCAAATTAAAGTAATTATTTCTTGACGCAAAAGATACTTAACCTCTAAATATGCATTGTAGTTAAATTTTTTTGTATGCTTCAAAAATATACATTTATAAGTTTCAAGCTTTTTATTATTTTTTTTATATAAAATACTTTTAAACATTCTCTTTCAATATTCATGAAAAGATTTTTTTAAAGAAACACTGTTGAAGCTGATAGTCTCAAGAGGAGGTGGCTTGATGGTTATAAATTGTACAGAAAATAGTATTTAGGTTATTTAATCAGTTAGGCAGCAACATTATCATTAAGTCTGCCAATGCTGACTAAGAGAGAGGACATTTGTACGTCATATAAACTTGGTACAAAGTACGAGACAACATAGACAGGAAACGACTATATGAAACTTTCTCATAATTTCTGTGTTATATTCCGAGAAAGAATTTCCGGATAAGTAGAATACACACATGTAACACAGATCCAGTGGTGTGTCTCCCTCTGAGAGCATTACACAGAAGATTCCGTTTGTTTTAGAGCTGAATAAATTCTTGGGCACACCAAGAATAGGGTGTTCTTCTTTCAACTAATAAGCAAGGATTTCGCACTCAGAGTGATTATTGACAAACCTTTATCAAGGGAAAACTTGGAGCTCACTACGATCTCAAGGAGGACCAATTTGGTGGCATAAGAATCCTTTTCTGTTGTGGTATCATGTGAAGTAGTCATACTGTATTTTACGGTATTTGATAAGGAGTACTTTGATACTCTATTTTCATCACATTGTACTAAATATATGAGATTTTTGAAGCCTATGTGATTTTTTTTGCTATGCTACATGCATGCACTTCTTTTTCATGAGCGATTATACGAGTTTACACAGCTCATATAGTTGATTATTTTCTTGATTAAGGGAATATTCACGATATAAACTGGCCAGCAGAGTTTCGAGATCTCAGTTTTATGGAACATGTCCGGCAAGGTCTAGAAAGAACCATTGCACTTAATCGCACCGATCTAGAACCCCCTAGTTCTTTTGGAAGAAGAATGCAATTTCGCAAGCATTCCTTGACACCCCTAGCAATAGTAGACAAATGGTTATAATGCAGTGAACTTGTGATACCGCCCCTTTTGGTGACCGTATCTTTGATTGTCAGCGTGAGCTAGAGGTGTAAGGTTTGCGAAAGAAATAGACATATTAAATTCTTAATATGACTTTATTAAGAATTGAACTTAAATATCTAACAATTTAGATAAATTTAAATGAGTGAGAATCTATAATGAACAACACACACAATGATAGTTAAACCGAATCGTGTAACTTAGACCACTTCCTCTATTTGATTATTTAATCCGCCTACACTTGCACTTCTAATAATATTACAATCTTAATATCAAATAATCAGTCCTACCTTAATCTCAAACTTAATTTCAATCTTTATATGGAAACGTCTGGGCGCACGTGCAATGGTATGCACCTTGTAGTAATGGCTGGGTTTCCAGGTAACTTTACGATAGGCTGTCAATTCCCGCTTGTATCTCTTCCAAACATAAAATTCCCCAAATTGCCATCTCGCTTACTGAAACTTCTGTTCTTTTAAAAGCTATCTTATTTGCATTTCTTGTTCACATTTCGCTTCTCGGGTTTTGGTTGGAAAAGAGTTGCCATTAATCTTGGCCACCAAAGAACCCAGAGGTTATTTTAAAGAAAAGACGCGTGAGCCCGTCACAAACTGTGATACTGTAAACGCACTCCATTTTAAATGGGCCTTTCTAGAGATATAATACGTAGTATAATCCAAATGTTTGGGGACAAGGCGTAAAAATCTTACCTTGAATAGTTCACAACAGTACCAAAACACATTCACCTTCAAAGTAGTCCCCTTGAGGGATCATACAAGTTTGTCAGAGTTTGTATAACTTTTGGAAGCCGAGCTGGAAACCATTTTTTTAACCTCCCGTGCGGTCTCCCACGATGCTGCTTTCATTTCATTTAATGACACAAAATGGCGTCCATGTAACATTTTTTTTATTGATGGGAACAGGTAAAAGTCCAACGGGGCAAAGTCTGGTGAATATAGGGGATGTAGAATCTCGTCAGTGCGAGTTTTGGCGAGGAACTCTTTTACCAATTGGATCGATGTGATGATGCGTTGTTATGCAACAGATACAATTCGACACTCTGCCAAAACTGAGGCAGTTTACTACGAATGGATTCTCTCAAACGACGTACAAAACATAAATAATGCTCCTTGTTAATTGTTTGACCTTCTAGAATAAATTCAGAATGCAAAATTCCTCGAGAATCATAAAATATCTCCATCATCTCCTCATTTCCTTTGCTTCGGTCCTGCCAGAATTTTTTCGAGTTGGGTGGGTTGAGTTGGGTGGCGTTCATGTTGAAGACGCACACTTCAGTTAGAGGTCATACAAAAAACGCCACGGTAGATTCACCACATACACCTTTCTTAGCATTTCCAAAGTTTACATTGGCATTTTACCTAAGCGTTGACAGAATTTAATGTTACAGCGCTGTTTAAGAAAAGCCATCTTTCTTATGTCGCAGAGATAAGTTAATAAACTTCAGAAGATAACAACTGTGAGGTTCGGTCCCACGACATAGACTAAACAAATCTGATCTGGTAGGGGTGGGGTGGAAAAATTCATTTCAAGTGGTTTATATTTGGCTTCTTGTTTTCGTCATCAGCAATGGCCGCAGTCCCCGAATTTTCGGATCGTATTTCGTATATCACAATTTGATCGTTTTTAGTGTAACCCCTTTTTCCAATTCAGAACTGTTCCACATTTTTACTTTGCTTCATGCTTGTTTTCACAGCAATATACTTCTATGACGAATTTGTTGCAATAAATAAAATATTTCTGCTGTTACCACAAGAGAAAAAGATTCGTTTTTATTTTTATAGTATCAGTAGGAGATCTTCCAGATCTTTTACAATGTAAGTTTCTAAATCATTACGATTATTATACTTTCATATATATATATTTCATCTACATATTGTCGCCCAACCGGTGTAGTGGTTAGCGACACTGACTGTGGTGCCGTAGGGACTGGGTTCAATTCCCTGAGAAGACATGGATGTTTGTAAATGAATAGTGCCTTCGCGACATGGAGGTACTCTAAATAGCCTTCGAGCCGCAAGTCGTCTCGTGTGGTTGGTAAAAGGGGTAGAGAGGTGGGGGGCCCCGGCCCCCCCCCCCCGATGACCTCCCTCAAAATTGGGGTGGAAACGAGCCAAATCGTACAGTCACCTGTATGATGCTCAAAGCTACGGCTAACGACAGGCGTCACTTAGCCCTTTGCTCTGATGATTTTCATGGGCCTCGATCTGGCCTTTGCCGATCAGGTGGCATCAGTAACAACAACATCTACATATATTATGCATGTTATTAACTTATTGCGTTACCATTTAAGAAACTTCTGTTTATTTTTTAAATTAACAGCAGGTGATCTTCCAGATCTATCACAAAGTAAGACTCTAAATCATTTTGATTATTATGTTTTCATACATACACTTCTCAAAAATTAGGAGAGCAAGCAAAAAAGTGAAGAAATCGCGTTGCATGATAGTCATTGATAAACATAAAATGGAGAGTACAGGTGTAACAAAGCTCAATACAGAAAAAAAGAAGCAAAAAACAATTGTATGGAAAATTGAGTTCTTTGGTTTAGTATAAAGAACGTAAAATAATGCATCAAGCCTACAATTTAGTTGCATGTAATTGACAAAAAACTGATTTTTTAGAATTGATACAGGATGATTAATACGGTATTTGGTCCTCTCAAACTGGTAATTCTTAAGTGTTGCTGTTTAGCGTGGATACAATGTAGTTATCGTTGAGATTTTGGGGAATACTGTTCAAGGAGTGTTACCTTCACGTCCTGAACAGTAAGCGAAAGCTATGATCTTGCTAAATGTGTTGTACGAATGACCTTGCCGTGTAAGTATGCTGTAAGTATGTATACTTGCTGACCAAGTATGCCGTGTAAGATTTAGGTCAGGAGATCATGCTGGCCGCTCCATACACTGTATTATTTCAGCTTTAAGTTCTCCACAATACGAATTGTATAATTTCTCAGGTATTACTCTGCATTAAAGAAAGAAATCACCAATGACTGCACAACGTGGTGTCTTAGGATTTCGCTTGCATATCGTTGAGGCCTCAAATCGGCATTCCATATGTTATACAAATCAGTACGTCCTCCTATACTGATATCAGCCTATATCATCAAACGACCTAGTCCGTAAAGGGATCTTTACTGAACGATTATTGTGTTATTTCAGGTGACCATTTCTTGCCACACCAAAACACGTCTGGCGTCATACTCTAAACTGAATTAGGAATTATCGTAAACAGCACTTGACTCCAATTACTTTGCATCCAATATCGATGTACAGCAGCTCACTTTCTTGGGGACGCATAATGTCTTGCGTTCAACAAATACATATCATTGGCCTACATACAGATAGACAAACCACAGGAAGCCCATTTCGGATTGTTTCACTTGAGACCCTTCGTCTTGTTGCCTAAGGAAAATGTTTTTAGAATCAGCGTCTTATTGGCTGTTCTGTCTCAACGAGCTGTTTACAGAATATATCGGTCATTATTTTCTGTGGTAGACAGTGAAACAGTTTGTAATGGCCGACGTCGAACATGCCCTATTACTTAGAATCAGTTCCACAGTCATGCAATGACAATTTTTGCCTCTCCAACAGAATCCGTCGCAGTTCTCTTTGTTCTCCCGGAATCAAGTTTCCCGATAATGAACCAAGACATGGATTCCAATAGGTCACGTTGTCGGGATATTTTTCTGTCCCGTTTACTCAAATAAAAAGCCCAAAGATTGAATTTTACCGCAGAAAAAAAGAAAAAATAATCAGCTTCTATGAAATTACGATTACTGCACTTATTTCCTTTTTCTGGTTTTTGACTTTGTGTACGTTGATCTCCATATAAAACTTCCTTCTGTTTTATCGGCTTCTGGCTTATCGTGCTTTCTATTAATTTTCCTCTTCGGTTCTTTGGGGCCGAAAAAGGCAAATCCTTTCCAACCAAATCCAGAAGCGAAGCGTGATTATTCAAATTAGGAACCTTTTAAATAGCAGAAGTTTAGCGTAAGAGAGGTGGCCTTTTGGGAAGTGGTTATGCTAGTCTGAGTTTAAACGCGTAAGCTGAAGCAAGCCGATATTCCAGAGTTGAAGTCTAGGTAGATACCATTTCACGCGAGATAAAGAAAAGTCATTTAAAGATTCTAGAGTGTTGCAGATACCTAGAAATTAGAGGTAGGATCATTCAAATTAGTATTAGGAACTGTGTAAACTGAGATTAGGAATACGTGGTAGTTAAATATAGTGATTAGGTCGTGCTTATTTCGTAATACGTATTGTGTGTTTCTCACCTCAGATCCGCTAAGTTTAAATATAAATATTATCATTGTATAGTGTTTAAGTTAAGATCTTATTAAAGAGATATTAGGAATATGGCAACGCCTGGTTCTTCATTCACTCCCACACCCCTAGGTCACCAAGATAACTTAGAAGTAAGGCAACACCCACGGGCGAATGCCTTACTCCTAGAGCTTGGATATTTTGTTTTACGTTAGTTCTCTTAAGAAATATTTGCGTAATTTCATTAAATTGATGTGCTCCCTTACTTTTATTATGTAAATAATAATAATAATAATAAACATGCAAATTTATTGTATTAACAATAAAGATACTTCTCTTTATTCTTTACAGTATCAGCAGGAGATCTTCCAGATTTACCTCAAAGTAAGCGCTTTTAAATCATTTCGATTATTATTATTATTATTATATATATATTAAATTTACATATACATGATATATATATATATATATATATATAATATGTGTAAAAATTTATTACATTAACAATTAAAATACTTTTCTTTATTTTTGACAGTATCAGCAGGAGATCTTCCAGATCTATCACAAAGTAAGCATCTAAATCAATTCAATTATTATATTATCATTTATACAATACAGTCGGACCTCTATTTAACAAAGTGACTAAATCCCGAAGAAAAGTTCGTTATATGGAAAAAATTTTATTTAGAAGTTCATCTTTCAGTATACTTTATAAACCACTTAAAACAAATTTTAAATTCAGAAACACTATATATTAAAAGAATATTATTATTTACACCATTTTGTAAATTATATCTGTTTATTTTATATATCTAACCTATCAAAAAAGAAAAGAAAGAAAAACTACAAGGAAATAAAAAAAACCAAACAAACAAAAAATCGAGGAGTGTACTATATTTTCAGCATTAAGAAAATAATTTAATATTAAAAGTAATGACTGTTAAGGATATTTTCTAATTTAAACCATACAAGTAATTTTAAATATACATTATTTTATAACATGAAAGGAAATTCTAAGCATACATTGCCACTTGTGTCATTAAATTTAATTACTCATAAATTTTGTTAATTTTGTTTGAAAAAATGCATTTTTTCATAATAAGCCTCTCCTTGCAATGCATATAAAATTTCTTCTAGTGTATTTTTCCATGTCTCTTTCCTTAAATTTTTCTAGCAGTCCATTGCTACTTAGAAATTGGTCGTATTCCAATGCCTCCCGGATTGAAGAAATTACTCTATTACGAAAGGTCTAGAGATCAGAACAATTTTAAGTCACTTCAAAACTGCCTCGTCGACATCTTCATAGACACATGTTCTTAATTATTTTGAATAAGAATTCGGTGATTCATAATTTTGTAACTTATCTCGATTTTTAATAATAGTCCATAAGTTGTTTGCAGGAACATCAAATTTTAAAGCAATGTCCTATTTCTTGAGACCTTTATCCGCTTCCTGAAGAATTAAACTTTTTGGTTTGATGCTTATGAACTTACGTTTCGAAATTTTTGAGCTACAAGAAATAGTTACCAGTAGGACTGATCAGCACTACAATTGAGCAGAGACTAATTCAAGGGCACAGGTACACGAGGCAACTCCATGGAGGGTGAAAGGGGATACCGTAGATTTTCTCGTGAACTGACAATGGGGGTTAAAGGTTGCATTTCTTGGATGAAATGCCCAGAATTCTATTGCTCTCGGCGAGTCAAGCAACTACTAAAACCAGTTCAAGATTTAAGAACACCATAAAATGTGTAAAAAGAAATAATAACTTAAAATTTCAAGAAATACAAAAAAAAAAAAAAAAAAAAAGGGAGAAAAAACTGAATCACAAGAAAAAAAGCTAGTTTTATAGAATATACGCTTCGCTATTAGAAGGTTATTTTATGAAGAAAACCGTAAAATGTTCTTGTGGTTCCAGGAAAAGGTTCGCTATATAGAATAATTCACATAGTAGAGATTCTCGTAATGTGGAAGTTCGACAGTATATTACATCTACATATATTATATATTATACATGATATATATAATAATAATGTATATACAAATTTATTATGTTAACGTTTAAGATACATCTGTTTATTTTTGCAGTATCAGCAGGAGATCTTCCAGATCTATCACAAAGTAAGCTTCTAAATTATTTCAATTATTATATATTTAAATATATATATAATACCCACATATATTATATAAAATATATGTAATAATAATGCAAATGCAAATTTATTGCATTAACATTTAAGATACTTCGTTTTATTTTTTATAGTATCTGCAGGAGATCTTCCAGATCTATCACAAAGTAAGCTTCTAAAGCACACAATTTGATTTTTTACGTTCATATATATATATATATATATATATATCCTCTACATATGTTATACATAATATAATATGTGTATAATGTATCATGTGTGTATGTGTATATGTGTGTGTGTACTGGTTCAA
This sequence comes from Trichonephila inaurata madagascariensis, assembly GCA_019973955.1. Taxonomy (NCBI): domain Eukaryota; kingdom Metazoa; phylum Arthropoda; class Arachnida; order Araneae; family Nephilidae; genus Trichonephila; species Trichonephila inaurata. The sequence goes on from BMAV01022561.1 coordinate 45,362, forward strand.
ATTTAAAACTAAACTTTCAAATTTTAGGGATTTTAGTGAATTTTTTTTTTTTTTTTTTTTTGTATTTTCATTTTAAAGATCGATGCATTATCTTTGTTTTTTGGTGGTTCAGCTATATTGGGCCCTTGCCTGTTTTAGAATTTTACTCATTGTTATTATCTTTGAGAATGCGATAGAGAATCGCTTAATTTTTTTAGTCTTATTTTTTTCAGTTTTTAAAAATTTGGAAACTAGTGGTCGTACTTGGCTAATTAAAAATTTTTATCTTGTAAATTTTTAATTTTGTTTTAATACATTGGTATATTTTAATTTTCTTTGCCATTGATATTTTGAAATGAATTTTTGTATTCTAGGATACTAATAATTTCAAAAATTCTTTGTTTCCTAATGGAATTATTATATAATATGTATAATAATAATGTATATACAAATTTATTGCATAAACATTTAAGAGACTTCTCTTTATTTTTTATAGTATCTGCAGGAGATCTTCCAGATCTATCACAAAGTAAGCTTCTAAAGCACACAATTTAATTTTTTAATTCGATCTTGTAAATTTTTAATTTTGTTTTAATACATTGGTATTTTAATTTTATATTTGCCATTGATATTTTGAAATGAATTTTTGTGTATTCTAGGATACTAATAATTTCAAAAATTTTCTTTGTTTCTTTATGGAATTATTATATAATATATATAATAAAAAATAATGTATATACAAAGTTATTGCATTAACATTTAAGATGCTTCTCTTTATTTTTTATAGTATCTGCAGGAGATCTTCCAGATCTATCACAAAGTAAGTTTCTAAAGCACACAATTCGATTTTTTACGTTCATACATATATATATATATATATATATATATATATATCCTCTACATATGTTATATATGATATATGTGTATGTGTATATGTG
>BMAV01022561.1:93156-124641 GCA_019973955.1 Trichonephila inaurata madagascariensis
CAGAGGAGGATTTGCTTATTCTTATTCCTTTTCTTCCTCCCCCCCCCTATACCTCAAATACGTGCCTACGTGAAAGACGGGGAGCGAATCGCGCAACTTTTAATTGCCAGCGAAGGGATTAATTACTAACTGTAAAAATTATCAAAATAAGTGTTAGTTTTTGCATATAATCATATATTTGACAAACCCGTGGAGTTACTTGTAATTATTAAATTTGTTCTTAACTTAGCATTGTTAAGGGGATCCGGGATATCCATAGGAGCCCATGTTAAATTTCTTAGAAACTACTTACTTTCCATGAATAAACTTTTTACAGTTGATTATGTATACTGTCAATAACACTTTAACGAAGGGTGTTTTTTTGTTAAAACTTAAATTAATTATGAATTTTTTAAAAATTGTCCAATATTTTTCCCTAAAATTTAGTTAAAAAAAGTCATACCTAAAAAAGTGTTCTAGATATATCTAAATCCCTCCATCAAAATCTTTAAACATATTAAAAGTCTGCTCACTGAAAATTTGAGGATTATATGATAAAATGTTTCTGACAAAAAGGTACATAAAGTGAAAAATATTGCATTTTGAGAAAACAGGCTTTAAAGTAAAAATTTGTAATCTTTTGAGCATTTACTTTTTTTAGTATTTTCCAGAAGCATATGAAGCCTTATTTTTATTCCACTACTCATCTAATTTTCTTTTTTTCATTATTTTTAACAATTTTGATTTTTTGGGGGATCTTAAGATGCTTTCGTTGGGCTACACGAATCCTACGTGTATCTAGTTTTTTGGAGCATGACACACAGTTATAACTTAGTTCAATATCATTATGTTTTAAGATCATTAATTTTGCTACATGACTCATATTGAACTGTGCAATAGCCATATTTACCCCTAATTTTAGAGTTTTTGTTTCCGCAAATGTAGATCTTGGAATCAATTACAATATGGTGTTAACTGACTCATTTGGGTTTTGAGTCTTTCCATGTAAATACTTTCTTAATAACATAGGATCACCTAGAATTTTAAAAATGGATTTCATCTAATTTATTATGGTATGTGTGTATGTGATTATGATCATAGTGCCTTTCGTTACATTCAGCTTCTCTCTTTTGAAACTTGCACCAGGCATTTATATCCGCAAGACAGTCCATGCTGAGGGCTCTCGTTTAAAGACAGAAGAGGAAAATAAACAGCCCAAACAGCAGTTTTCATGCTGTGTAGATCATTGATATATTATTTCTAATAGCCACACTATAATGCCTTTGAATTTTTGATATTAAGATCTCGGTGAGTCGGTTACGACCTCTTAGGCTTTTTCCATCATTTAATTTTTTTTTTCTCTGTTTTGTTTTTAAGAACCAAAATACGTGTGCGCATACACTTTTGGATAAGCTCAATACACTTTAGTTTTTCTACTTGAATATCATATGGATTCGTGCTCATCAGAAGCTCATGCAAAGGGAAACACAGGTGCTCCTAACAGAGATCATTTAATGCACGTCAAATAATAGCTTCATTTCAAAAATTTAAAAGAAATACTTGTAATTATCGTAGTTCCTCATATCAAATATCATTTTAAACAGAAATGTTTAAACTTATAAAAAACATAAAAAAGTGAAATTCGATCATTTTTGGGAAATTCATGTGCAAGACCCCCTTAAATTAATTATAAAATACATTACACAGTACTGATGCATTTATAAGCGTGTATCAGTGTAAATGTGTATTATATATTTTATTATGTCAGAATGTATTTGGTTTGTTTACTTTCAGTAGATTGATAATTTTTTTTAAAAAATAATCTTTTGTTTTTGATTTTTCTGTATGCTAAAACCCCCCTCGTAGAGTCATCACACACCCCTGGTGAGCCACGCCCTACAGTTTGAGAAACGCTGTTATAATTGCTTTTATTCATATTTCTTTCAGCCATTGCTACATTTTTGTGGTAAAATATATGCTCAATGTATGCAATTATAAAACAAAATTTAAACATTAATACTAAGTATCAAATCTGTATGTCAAAGCACTTATAAATATTAATGCGTTTCTTAAAAATGCAAATACAATGACAATTAAAAACACTAAATATGAAAAACTGTATACATTTTTCAAAGAATAAGTAAAAGTAATTCGAGCTAAGATACCAATTTTAAATTAAGTGACAGAGATCAGTGGCGTAACGGAGAATATTAGCCCCCACCCCCTGTAATGTCAGATTTTAAGCCCCGAGCCGAATCTTGCGTACTTGGCGTTAGTCAAACTTTGGACCCCCTGGAATCCTGAGCTCCCTCCCCCTCCCCTTTCCCGCGATGCAAGGATGTACGTTACGCCACTGCGCCAGCTCCCTTTTTTTAAAAAATATATTTTTTTAATAGTACATTTTTTAATAAAATAATACGAAGTTTAAAGCCCAGTGACTGAATAGTAGTGCATTGCGCTTCCACGCGACAGATCCGGGGATCAAATCCCGGGCTGGACAAGGTCGACTCAGCTTTTCATCCCTACATTGGGTCGATAAAGCTTACTTGGAAACTGGACACGGGGGCTTTTCGTCAGACTGACCGCTTGACCGAAACATTTACACATGCATCCCAGCACCTAAGGTCACGTAAACTGAGATAAGCACAGTAAGCCTTGATCCTCATGGTCTGTTACGCAACTGAGTTCAGATCAGTAATACATATTTAAAAGGTGTGACACATTTAATTATGATGAAATTTTACATTATGTTGTGATGACTTTCCCGCTCCAAATATAAGAAACACTCTTCAATGACCATGTGTCTGTAATCCTTGTAAATGTTCTAATGTTCTGTACTATGAAGTTGGTAGTTTTAGCATAATTTAGTTATAAATTGAGGATTGGTAAACACACGTACACACACAACCAACAGGAACAATTATTGTTTTAAAATATTACGTATTTTATTGTTTTATGCAGCTCCTGAATCGTACTGTCACCTGCACGGTGATCAAAACTACGGCTAACGACAGGCATACAGCTAGCTCTTTACCACGATAAATTTCGTGGGCCTTTATCTGATGTTACTGTCGATCAAGAGGTATAAGATAACAACACGGCATCTGAATCTTTTGTTCAGAATAAAAAAGAAATAAAGCCGAATGTCAAGTAAACTGAATATATAGATTAAAACCTAATCTGATATTTGCCCAATTCTGACGAAAGATACAGACAAAAATTTGTTTTGACAGCTGTCTAATTTTGACCGTTACGCCCAAAATATGTAAACATCCTTTGTCCAAGCTACAGGTTATGCCTCAAAAAGGGCACAAATACCAAAATAAGCTATAATCAGGAGTATAAATAGAGCGAGAGATATAAGTTTAATAAATATGATGTATTTTGAAGCTTTTTAAAAGTCAGAGAACGACCGTTGTTTTTGAGTGATTTACAATAATTTTTGCCTTCCACCAACTTCATTTTCTTCTTTAAGGAAGTGTTAATTCTATCGTTTTAATTTAAAATTTATACCCTTCAAAAATAGTTCAAACTAAATGCATATAAAGTGATGAAAGAGGTCTATAAATTATACGTTTAAAAACGATTCTGAAAACTTTTGAAATTATGAAAAGCAATAAAAAAACAAATGTTTTTATAAATGAAAAACTGCGAACTTGCACAAAAAGTACAATGAAAACTTATTTAAAATATTTCGACTAACTTTTTGGCATGCTATGAACAGTTTTTCCTAAGTTGTATCAAAATGTAGTAATATCATTTTTAATATTTTCTAACTTTAAAAATTTTAAAGTAGAACAAAGAGAAAGAGAGAGGACAGTTTTTTTCTTAATTTTCAAGAAAAAATAGTCATATCCCTGTAAAAAATGTAAGGAATCTTTTCTTTAAAAGGAAACTGAATCGTTGTCTGCTTTACTTTTTAATCAAAATACTTTTGAGTTTTTAAATAATAGCTTAACTGTAAAAAGCAGATTTCTTTATTTTTTTCTGATCATTTTTAGAATTTTGAGGACATTAACACATATTTTACCTCAGTTCTTGTTATTATAGAGCAGGGGTGTCCACAACACGCGGCCCGCGGGCCGCATGCGTTCCGTCAGTATGTAAGATGCAGCCCGCCGACTCGTTTTAAAAAAAATTTAAATGTCAGGTTTTTAAAGTTTTTGAAATTTATTTGAGAGGAAATTTATACATATATATAAATCTACAATGTATTTGTTTGTTAACTGTTCTTCTTTTAAAATAAATCCTTTTTGATAATATAAATGTCCTTTAGATTAAAATAGATTTATATTTTACTAAACAGTTACATTTGATTTTACTATAACAAATTACTTTTTTAATAATTTCTGAATTGCATTATGCATATCCTTTACTATGGATGGTACATGATCCTTTGTATGTGCGACTTTCGTTTCTCCTTCTCCTTTTCTGTTTGGAGTGCCCAAAAAGCAAGAGGCAGTCAGAGATGTTTTATTAAGTTTAAAAAAATATATTCAGGATGGTTAAAGAATAAAGGAAAATGTATACTTAATCGTTTGCGAATGACAGCACAGTCAAATTTCAACAATGAGTAACGAAAGATCAATTCAAAAGGAACACCGTAATTTTCAAGAAAAATGACAACTGTAATATTTTAAACATTATTTGATTATTGCATTATTGTATTATATATAAACATAGTAATATTATCTATATCTTTGTACATGAAAAATAATGAAAACAATAATAATAATAATTCATTCTGTTTTAAATTTTCACTCCAATAAATGTTTTTTTTTTGTTTCCTAATCTGATATAAAGATACATATTTTTATGTGCGGCCCACGAGACTAATGTTTTTTCGAAGTGGACCGCAAGGTCTTTTGGATTGGACACCTCCGTTATAGAGTTATAACTTCCATATATATGTACATAAATGAATGCAGATTAATAGATACAGAAAGAGAAATAAATATTTTTAATTTCCCTTTTAGCGCATATTTATTATAATAAAATATTAAAATTTACAATACAATGAATTTGGAATTTACAAAGCAGGATCTCTTATCTTTAAATGAACATTTTCTTGAAATAATATCAAGATTATTTTAGTTATTTTAATATATACACATAATTCTTGTTTTTAGTTTTAATTCCAAACAGGAAAATGCTCGAACTTGCTTCAAATATTCTAGATTATTGTTAAATATATCATATTTCAGTCCAGACATGAAGTTCCAAGAATTAATCCCAAAATCTAGAATATTTTGAAAAGGAAAATCATAAACTCTTATCCATAAACGGTGTAATTTAAGAATTTATTGCAGAGTAAGCGATTTTACTGTTAGAAAAAACGTTAGAAAATATATGAAATGGATTTCCATATGGTTTCAATTCTGATTGTTATGTGCAATCTTGAATAAGTATAGTTTACAGAATTTTTTTGACCACATTTCTTCGTAGAAATTTAGGAATTGCGAGTAGAGTTTTCAACTTACATGTTTTTATTCTTTTTTTAAGATTTTATTAAAAAATTTGGTACTTTTTCGTTTTGCTGGCGGAAGCGATAAATTCTCTAAAAATGATACAACCGACACCAAACAGAATATTCCCCCTGGTAACCTTCTACCATCACATTTACAAAACAAGTCATGGTCTTTTCTCATCAGTATCGCTTTTCATAATATATCAAAAACCAATGAGAATGAATATTTATCGATATTTTTTAATGTGTATATTGTGTGTTGTTGCCAATTACGCCAACCTGGCGAGATTTACGCCGACGAAATGGAAAAGAACCGAAATTTTGTAGAGATTAATAGTAGTGCGATTCAAAAATTTCTTATAGAAAAGACTCATTTACCTTGAATAAAAAAATATATAAATATATGCTTTTAAATTTACCCTTCTTCCAATTGATGCTTTTTTTCAAATTAACGTATAAGTAAATTAAAAAGCGGAAGAAGAAAGATAAATGCAACTTTTTAATTTAATTTTGTTTCTTGAATATCGAAACTAATGTGTATTTAAATTCACGCGAATTATTCCAACAAACTTAATCATTAAGACAGAATGCTTTTAAAGTTTATTGTGTAACCCTTATAGTTATATTGCATAAAGTATTATCAGTTTAAATATAAAAACTAATGAAAGGTTTATGAGTTGTTGTGTGGTTTAAATATAAAATTTAAAAAGTACCAGATAAAACGATTTATTTTTAATAATGAGATAATTTTTTTTAAAATTTTAAATCACATTTTCCTGGTGTTCTTTTATTTTTTTATTCTTTTTGAAGAATTGTTATGTATTCAAAATCACCTTAGGAAGCAGAAATTCGAATACTTTAGGCCTAATTTAATCAATCATAGTTTTATAAGTAAAACTAATGTTCTTATGTTTTCTTATATGACAAATATTTTACATTAAATTACAGCGAGATACATTTAAAAGGTTCTCTCTCTCTTCCAAAGCTTATGTTTACATCAAATATTGATGAACATATTTTTGTTTATGATGCATATGTCGTATCCGCTTGAAAGGACGTGTAAAGATATTCTATAATGTTAACCTTGCCTTCTAAGCAAATATGCGTTTCAAATTAAATGTTTGAGAGATTTAAATAGTTTGGTAAAAAATATTAAATCTGAAATGTATGTTTACGATTACAGTGTAAATTTTTAATTTTTTGTTGCACTTTTTAAAATTCACATAAAGGTTTCTCACAAATATATATATAAGTAGCGTAACCAGTGTTGGTTTATTTTTGCTGGTTGTTTCTGAATAAGCGGATAGCTTCTTATTTCATTTTACTCTTCTTTATTTTCACATGAAACAACAAAGGCGTTACCACTTCACAATAAGCATATGAGCACACAAACACAAAGGATAAAAGAGCTACTGCTGTTTCTACATTTTCACGCCGAGGAGGAGACAAAAGAGAGAGTGAGCACAAAAAAAATCGCTTTTTATACCGGCAGTGAAGATTGCGTAACTCCTTTGTAACAAGAGCTCTGATTGGTTAAAATGGACAGCAAAGAGATTTCTGATATTAGTTGATTACGGTTAAGATTAGAGCGTTAGTTTTGAACCTAAAAATTAAAAGCTTATTTAAATATTATTAAAAAAGGGTGAATTAAAAGGATGCTATAGAGGGAATTAACACACACATATATATGTGTGTGTGTGTTAATTCCCTCTATATTATCCTTATATATATATATATTTAAAATTCTGCAAATAATTCCTACCTAAGATAATTTTTTCTGCAACTGGAATTTTTGAGATTTAAATAGACATACAATTAATGCTTTTAATGTTTGCTAGAAAATTTAAGGTATCGGTTATAATTCAAAATTTTTAGAGTTTTTGTATATGAAAATATGTATGTGTACTCAAACATGTGTTGAATATTTTCGAAATCTAAAGTAATTATGTAAAATGTATCTAAGTTACATTTACATGTAATAAAATAATTTTTATGATTTTAATATTATTTTTAATTTTTAATGTAACTCAAAGTAAGATATTTGTAATATTTACCTGTTCCCTTTTCCGGGCATATCTTCCTTTTTTTCCAGATCTATCCATCTATCTATATCTATATATCCCACTGCTTATCGCAACACAACCCTTTTCCTTTAGATCTCATTTGCTTATAAATGGAATCCGCTTTTTTTTTTCTCACGCTTGTGTGCTAACTTCAAGTTTCCGTTGGAGACAGATGTTTTTTACCAATCTCACCCCCATCCTTACGTTTATTCCGCCAACACCGAGAAAAAAAAACGAAAAATGTGAAACGAAAACGCACAGAAAAAGTATAAAACTCAGCTTTAGTTTCATTTTTTTCAAAGTCAAACCTTTCGAAGACTTGTTTCTCAGAAGTACCCCTTTCGAAAGAATTGTTTGTTGATAGATATAAATTTTTTTCACTATTTTTAAAGGGATATAATTTCTACTTTGAAAATGATGTGTTAATGTGTTTGTATAAAATATATAGGCCAAAAATGTAAAACGCTAGAAATGCTAATATTTATTTTAGAAAGAGAAAAAAATGATGTTACAGTCTCTCAGTGTTGGAAATAAAATCTTCTTTCAAATCTACCAGACTTGAAATGAAAAGCATTTGAAAAAATAGTTTGCATTTTATTCGTTGCCACAGAGTTGTGACGTAATTTAAACTTTTTTCTCATTGGTATACAAATCAGTGCATTTAATCATCATAAATTGATAAACAACTGGCAATTTTAAATACATATTGTTCGAAAAATGGTAAAAGTTATTTTTGTGCTGAAAAAATTCGTTTCAAGAATTTTTTATTCTCCATTTTAAAATTTAGGTTTCCAGATTTATTCTTTAATTTAAATTAATTGCTCATTGAAGTATAATTTCATGTCGCTTTCTAAAGAATTAATATCTCGAGCTTTTATTTGTTAAAATATCGTTTGCTTTTCTTGAATTCTTTTCCTCCATTTTTCTGGAATAAATTAGATTTTCGGAAAACGGAAGGAATTTTATTAAATTTATTTTTAATGAAAACAAAAGTTTCCTTATTTAGAATTTTCATATTAGATATGTTATTTTTCTAATACTGTTCTAATTTTTAAAAAACAATTTATTATTATTTCAGTTTCTAGAATAATATTATTGAGAGTTTACAATTTTCACAATAGTTTTCATAACTGTATTTAAGTTTACATCATTACTGGAAATAATATATCTTTCTGTAGTTTAGCCTTAAAGTATTGATAATATATTATTTTAAACTAATAATGAAAATTTGAAATTGGTTAGTTTGATAAAATTGTTAAATGTTTTGTATTTTTCAAAAATAAATTATTTCTTAAAATGCCACGCGTTTTTTTTACTTTTCCTGGGTAAATTTTGTATTTTTTTTAAATAAATTTTAAATTTTTTGAGTGCTTTAAGTATTTCTGACCTTGGCCTTTAACGCCACTTTTGGCCTCACGCGAAACAACTGTTGAGCTTTACACTGTTCGAAAATGTATTCATATACAATACAGGTAGTTGACAAAAAAAAAAAAATGGTGTGGAAAATTGACGAAACGGATAATAAAAGTTAGAATAAACGACGTTCTACGCTACTATAAATAGCTGTGACGTAAATAAACTAAATATTTAAATTAATAAATATCACACTACCATTATTAACTCAAGCGTCACAAGGCCAAGACCTACTGTGCCTATCTCAGTTTACGTGACCTTAAGTGCTGGGGTGCACGTGCAGATGTTTCAGTCAAGTGATCAATCTGATGTGAACCCCCCAGTGTTCAGTTCCCAAGCAAGCATGGTATTCATTTACCGACCCACTGAAGGGATGAAAGACTGAGTCGACCTTGCCCAACACGGCATTTGAATCCCTGACCTGTGACGTGAGAACGCTATACACTACCTTTCAGCCACTGAGCTTCTCATGTTATATTACCTTGGTATATTATTTGTATAAGTAAATTAATAATTTTAATGAACAGTTATTATAAAGTTTATTTTATTTATTTATTATCAAAGGATTTTATATTTATTTAATTTATATATAGAACAAAAAGGCCATTTACTAGCCCCCTTTATAAAAGATTTATTTTAAATTTAAAATAATGTCCATTATATTGAAAACGTTATTAATATAATGACCTATCTCTTTAGTTATTAGAATTTTTTTTCGAATCATTCCTTATCAATATAAAATTTATGAAACTCACCCAAGTTGTTTAATTAACTAATTCATCGATTTAATCATTTTGGAAATTACAAAAGGGCTGAAAAATCAAATTACGTGCTTATTTAAAAAATAAAATAAAATATTTTCCCATTAAAGGAAAAATATTTCTTTGATAATATTTACCAGAGAGAGAGAGAGAGAGAGAGTGTTCACTATCGGCTAATGAAACTAGTTAATGTACCCTGGCTACAAAAATAATTCGAATTAATTTAATTTGTCTGATTTTGTATCTAATGGAGGAAAAAGTGAAACGGCGAAGAAAAGGAGATGAAAAATAAGTAAATTTACTTATTCTTGTTGATAGGAAAAAAAAGAGTGAACGTTAATTAAATATTCCTGGTGCAGCAATTTTTCAGGTATATTATCTAGCTTATTTATTGGAGAAGTTAAATTTTGTTCATTGCCATACTTATTTTTTAAGTGTCTTCTGCAATAAGAATACCTTTTGGTAGAAATTTTATTTTATTAACTAGTGTCACACACGTTTGAATTCAAGTTTTATTTTCACACCCAAAAATTTCAAGTGGAACGATTTACACTTTGTTTTTAAATCTCACGAGAAATAGTGATAAAATTTGAAAAGTATATCTCTAAATAAAATGTGGTCAGAGTAGCTAAGTAGTCATGGGTTCGAACTCGTGGCCAACATACCAGGAGTTCGAGCCCAAGCATCACAACCCCCCTCCGTGTAAAATGGCTGATGTAAGCCAAACCTATCGTTGCTCAAAGTCTATCCACATTGACGTAATGCAGTAGTTTGGTGAGGGATTTTCAGCTCAGGTCCTCATCACTAAAATGTAGTTCAGAATAAAGACGTCCGTCGCCAATAGCCTTCATGTTGCTTTATAGTACGACGTTAATAATCACTCAATCACCTAATCGCATTGTTCATGGATTAAAGCTTTACCAGTTTCTAATCTACTATGCATTGCATAGATTGAATAACGTCACGCCATTTAACAACGATGAACTAGTAATTTCGAGCAATTAGAAATTAAGTTACAAAGACCACGCCGTTTTTTTTAATCCGAGAGCAGGCGCGTACTCCATACTAACGTTAATGGTCGCGTGGGACGACGGAGTCACCCTCTAATCCTTTTTTTTATAATTATTTTTATTGCACATGATAAGAATCGCAGTTCAAGTGAATAATTTAATTAAAAGAAAGTACCTACCCTTAAGGACTTTTTAATGTTTCTTTGATAATTTGAAAAAAAAATAAATATATCAATCAAACTGAAACGAGAAGTTTCAAAAGTGCATGACTTTAATAAATAACACAAATCACAGACATTTTTCGATAACCTTACAGGAACGCTATTTGCGGGCAAAACTGTCATATGTTATTCAAGTTATCGTAGTTTTATTGTCCTTTGATGATCGACTAAAAATATGTTGAACTTTTTCTTGCTTGTGTCTTTTTGACAGGGCCAAGTGTGTCTTGTACTATACTTATGGCTTCATATATATATATATATATATATATATTTTTGTGGAGTTCTTTAGCTAGCATTTGAAAATTTTTCTTTCAACTCAAACGTTTAATGTCCATCGCTTTTCTTGAATTTACTTCCGCTATCATGATTAATATGCATTATTTCAGCTGGTCCTTCCCTTTCTTGATCAGTTTCAACTTCTTTCAATACAGATCGCAGATACTATTTATTTTCTTTTATATTCTGTTCATTTACATTTATAAACCATAGTGAGTCATACAGTACAGCAATCAAAATAACTAAGTTGTTCATAGAGAAAAAATGTAGCATGTTCTTAGAAAATGTTTTGGAACATAAGTGGTGGCTTGGGAAACTCAGTCAAAACAAGTACCTTAAGACTGTAAAAAAACGTTTGTCACTCCCAAAAAGAATGAAATATGTGACATATACTCATTAGTTACCATGAAGACTGCCATATAGGAGATTGCTCTGCCAAGGTCATTGGTAACAAACAGTTTTCCCAGAATTAATGTTTTCGTGAGCATGGGGTGACTCTATGCCCCACGCGCCCGCTTCAGGGTTAATCTTTACTTCTTAAGATAGGGATTCGAACCTAAGACTCTAATTAAACATTACTGAAACTCAAGATTAATGCAACTCTTTTATCCACAGTTATCTTTAAGGTAACTTTAATATGAATCAAACACTATATCTACAAAAATTTGGTCTCTTAAAGCTAAAATGAAGCAAATTGAGAAATATAACTTTTGATTATTACTAATAATCTATAAAATAACTAACATTTGCTAATTTCCTTTCGCATTCAAATGAATACAGTTATTTAATCATTCAGCAAGTTCTAATGAAGAAAATCTAGTATTTTAAAGGAGTAATTAATTTTAATCCAACACAAACTAATACTACACACATTTTTACGTTTACGTACCTTTAGTGAAAAAAATAAAATACCAATCTTAATATTTATTTAAATTCATATATAAATATAATGAAACATGTTATTAATATATTTTGAGAATATATGAAAGTTATTGGTCGTAGTATTGTAGTACTCGTAAATTGTTTTAATAAATAGATGATAGGGAAATTTACATAATATATCCTGTAATGCAAGTTCTGTATTCTTAATTTGTCTTGTTTGATGCAATTTTTCGTATAATGGTTTTGTAGTAAGATAGAGAGAGACAGAGTCCTGTGACGGGCTCAAGCGTCTTTTCTTTAACATGTCCTTTGAGTACTTTTGGGGCCAAGATTAATGGCAACTCTTTTCCAACCAAAACCCAAGAAGTGAAACGTGAAGTTAAAATGCAAATTAGATAGCTTTTAAATAACAGAAGTTTCAGTAAGTGGAATGGCAATTTGGGGAATGTTATGTGAGAGATTGTGATGCAATTGTGAAAGGACGGCCAACGGAGGTTAAGCCATTTGGTCAAGTTGCATCCCATTGCCCTCGCGTAAAGACGCCCCTTCCTAGTATCGGAGCTACGATTGGATTAAGGTAGGATTGACTATTTAATATTAGGACTTGCGTTATTATTGGAATTGAGATTAGGTGAGTTAGATATTGATAGTGGTCCAAGTTACTACTTTCGGTATTACTTGTATTGTGTGTTTATTCATCGTAGATTCTCACATATATAATTATTATCTAATCTGTTAAATAAAGTCATATTAAGAACATGGACACGTCTAATCCTTTTGTTTAACACCTCTAGCTCACGCAGATAATCTAAGAGAAGGGCACCCTAGGGGGCACTTTCTCATTGTCATCTTAGGGGGGCGCTTTCACAGTCCTAATGCATATGTATATACATAGTGTGACATCTCTCGCGTTCTTCTTCTAACTCCTACGTTCTTTGACGGCCACGATTAATGGCAAAACTTTTCCAACCCAATTCCAAGAGGAAAAACGAAGCAACAATGCAAATAAGATAACCTTTAAAAGGATAGAAAGTTTAGTGAGAAAGGATGGCAATCTTAGAGAAAGCTTAGTGTGGAACAGTTGGAAGTGTGTTTAGACGGCCTACTCAGGAATCACGGAGACGCCCACCCTCGCTAATATATACTAGGAGCAATTATTGCGCACGAGCACATCAGTCTACCTGAAAGTATCAGAATCGTTGAGTCTTCAACCAAGGTAGGAGGATTATATTCTGAACGCTAGTATTTTATTGAATTGAGATTGGGTGGAGATAATTAGTTATATTGATAAGTGATCTAATTGCGCGATCTGACTTAATTAAAACGGCATACTTTGGTTTATTCTCACTTAATATAAGTTTGTTCGTTATATAAGTAATTTAAGTTAAATTCTTAATAAAGGTCATATTAAGAATTATAGAATGTCTCATCCTTCCGATAATCCCACACCTCTAACTTACGCGGAACCCCCAAGACATAGTTATCGACAGATGGCTATGTCAATAGTATTGTGTATGATAATCCTAATGGTAATCCTTTTGTCCGGTTGTCTGAGAATATACTAGTACAAGAACCCATTTGCCGTCGTATATCTCCTTATTGCGGTAGCTTGAAGACATTTCAAGTTTTATAGTTGGTCAGGACATATTTCTCGAGTTTGTATTTTCTGAAGACATTGATGAAGAAAAACAGGGTTTGTATGTCCTTGAAACCTAATTGTGTCTTACAGTTTTACCCACGGAGTTTGGAGGATAGTGTACTAGTACATCTGCATTAAATCCACCCCGGAATTCTGGATAATGAAGTTCAAACTTTTATATCTCGAGTTTTTTTTTTTTTTTTTATCTAAGCCATATTCCTATAAGCCACTGGTCCTATTAGATAAATTCCTATATGTTCTTTACACGTTCTGATTATTTATTACTAGAGGAAGTAAAAACACTATAATAGAGAGCAGTACCTTAAATAGTCTTTATGTGATAATAAATCATTATAAAAAAGGACAATATAGACGATATTACTCACATTATACTAAATAAAAGAGATACAAATGTGTTGATACAAAAGGGTAAAAGTGCATGGAAATAAAAAAAACATACTTTATGTATTGTGTATAGAAAAATGTGTATTATACTAATTTTTTTCAATTTTTAACGGATTATTCTAATACTATTACTTTTATACATGCTTTTTTTAGTCTGAACACCTGCTTTATTCTGTCTTAAAATACTAAAACACCAAGATACTTAAAAATAAAAATGAATCGTTAAAACCTCCGTGAAATTTTCCTTAATTTAACTCACGTCATAATAATAAGAAAGTGTTCTGCAGACAAACAACATTCATTGTCACGAACTTCAGAATAAAAAGGAAGTTTTAAGATATACCGTTACAGAGAATCGAATTAAAAAGGTTTTTTTCTCTGATGATCCAAATCGGTAGATCCTGTTTTTTTTTTTTCGGATTTACTACTTAGCTGTTGTTTAATTTCATAATGTAACTGCATAATTGTTTTTCTTCCGTGTTTATTAGGTCCCACTTTTTATTTGGCAGTATTGTTCCTTAGAGTTTCTATTAATGCATTTTATGCATACTCAAAATACTCAAATTATAATTTTACACCAACTATTTCTTTTAAAATTACAATCAGAGAAACAAATAATGTAGAACAAAAAATGATCTTATTCGGACGAAAATAATTTACACTACCAAACGATTTTTATATATTTTTAATAATAATAATTATTATATATATATATATATATAAAATTTACCAAACGATATTTTGAAAAATATAATTTTTCAGAATGGCCGGCAACGGATTTAAAACATTAATCAACAAAAAATATTTAACGGGAATAAATGGCAACAATCTGGAAGAGGCATATTCGGTGGCAGAACAAAGAAAAAAGTTTTCTTCTGTTAATGAACCAGGACATGATACACATTCAAAAAATCGATTTTTCAATTTTAGTATTAAAAAATAGGGCATATTTTTCTAAATCTAAAAATGTATAGAACGTACATGTTCGTTGATAAAATAACCTTAAAATATGAAAAAAAGTAATTGATACAAATGTAAACAAACGTTTGTTAAAGTTTATTTTTTTCAGTCTTTCTCCAGAGCATAATTTTTTGCTTTTAGATACACTTTTAAAAAAAATACCATTACGCTATATGGCTTGAAATTTTTTATACTTCTATATATTATACCTGTGTGTGCATATAGTGAACCTATTTTTTTAATCAAAATAGTGCATAGTTTTTTTTAAATAGTTTTATATGGGAAAAAGGGGGGGGGGATAAAATTTTTCAAAATTACAAAGTTTTATAGTTTTTTTTTTTTTTTTTTTTTTTTTTTTTTTTTTTTTATTAAAAAAATGTTTTTTTTTTTTAAAAAATGTATTGTTTTATATATGCGCAAAATTATTTTACATATTTAAGAGATACTGTTTTACAATTCGTACCTAAACATAAGCATATATTATGAGATCTCAAAAGTTATGTCCAATTTAATTAAACAGAAAAAAAAAATTTTAACTAAAAAAATATTTTTGTATTTTTACAGAATGATTACAATATATTTATTAAGATAAAAGAAATCTAAGCTCTATAGGAAATTTTTAAAGATATATGCCCCATAAAGAAAAAGTCTTAATTTTGACATTTTACGTGTTTGAGCATGTCCTGGTACCCTAAAATTTAACAAAACAATCAATAGTAAAACACATATATGGTTCAGATTGTATTTGCTTCACTGACGGAATCAAATCACCAAACATTTCGAACACCACAAAAGAAAAAAAATAAAGTATTTCACTCGATTCTCCCCACCCCTTTCTATTTTCGCTGCGGATGGAAAAATTTCACCCCTACCGAAAAGCACAGTACCACTCACGTCTTTCTGTTGGCCCATTTATCGTGGGTCGTATATTCAGATTGAATCTGTTCGCGTCTTTCTGAGGTCGTAAGAGAGATAAAGGAGGAATTTTATCTATCCCCCGTCGATAATAAAGCAAACCGAGGAAGCAGTTTCCTACACTCATTCGAAGCCCTCTGCTTTCTATAAATGAATTAATTTTTATAGGCTGTGCTGCTTCTGGGTGGGATGCGAAGAATGCAAGAAAGAATGAATGAAATTCGTTGGGTGAGTAGGAGGCAAAAGTTGCAAAAGTCATTTCTAGGGAAGAATGAGCAGGATTTGAATAAACTAATTAGTAATCGAGTTGAATTGATAAAATCGATAATAATGGGTTTTGAGTGTCTTAAGGAGTATGTAAGGCAGTGGTTCTCAAAGTTTCCATATTCGCTACCTGAAGTCAATCACAATTTTCATCGCCACCCCCTCTATACAATAACAAGCTATTGAATTCAATTGTACTATACTTTGATGATAAAGCTAGAATACAACTTTCCCCTCTTCAGTGCCGCCGACATATATAAACGTCTTGCTCAGCCAAAGTGTTAATTACCCCGGACGTACATATACGTCTTTCCAAAGTACGATCTTTTCTGGGCTCTGATGTTCATAAAATTATTCCAAAGGCTTTAGAATGCAATAAAAGGACCTTGGCAGTGTTTGCCAAGGATTTACTTTTTTCGGAGGATTTGCTTATTTATACCTTTCTCTGCCCCATACATTACATAGGCGCGCCTACGTGGAAAACGGTGGCACTGAAAAGCAAATTGCGTCACTTTTAATCCGCAGTTGAGGGATTCATTATAAACTGAACAAAAATTATCTGGTTAAATGTTAGTTTTTGAATACAATTTTATATATAACACACAGAAGCCCATGGAGTCACTAGTAATTATTAAAGTTGTTCTTAACTTAGTATTGTTAAATTAATTATAAAATACATTGTGCAATATACTGATACATTTGCAAGTGTGTTATATCAGTGTAAATGTGTATTTTAATTTCTTATTATGTCAGAATATATTTGGTTTGTTTATTTTCAGTAAATTTATCATTTTTTTAATAATATTTTGTTTTCTTCTTTTCAATATGTCCTCACCCCCTCCCTCTTAGAGTTATCACGCCCCCTAGTAGGGTGTGCGCCACAGTTTCAGAAACGCTGGTGTAAGGAATATCACAGGACCTTCAAAGTAATAACCTTTTGTCGTCGTGTCAGGGTAGAGTTAACGATCATACATCCAATTGCCGAAAGTCATTTTACTTCTAGATTAAATAATAAATAATGATAAATTCAAAATTAAAATTATTAATTATTATTCATAATTATTATTTCGCTGTGGAAAAGCTCTTGTTCAATGTTCATTTCTGGTTCGCCCAGCCGTTGCGCCGCTGACTCCGGAAATCCATATTTCACCATTAGCCAATGTTCATTCGTCGGCAAAATTCATCCGTAGGATCTTGAACGTGACTGCATCCACAAACTCAAAGTTTGGGGAGAGAATATTCAATTAATTCATGGAACTCCATGGGTGGGGCACTTTCCTACCCCACGTCACCTCTAATTGGCGGGTGCCACATATTTACACCCGGCTCTCCCGACCGTAGTCCCACTCCATTGGTGCGTGTGAACAATCGGCCGGCTCATTTGATCTCTTCTCCGAAACGGGCTTGTGTCCAAAATCTGGAGGCAAGAACTCACCCTGTCATATTTTCACTGAGTTTGCGTATTTGACTCGCCTTGCCGCCAGTATTTTCTATTCAAATTGACTGTGGCCATATGTGCAAGGGGAACCCAACACATAGGGGCTATAACTCGTGGCTTCCTTCCTATTGAGCGTTTCGACAAGCATTCGTCTGAAGTTTGGGAAGAAAGAAAAGACGTGATGACTTCAAAGACATTCTCCAAGACAGTTCACACATGGTATGCCCCCGAGGAATTGGAGAAAGAGAAAAATTCTTTAAATCGGGGTCTGACATTAATTTAGACAAAAATGTTTAGAATAGAATATACTGTTCACTACATCAAAATAAGAAATTAGTTCTCAGCATATTTTTTACAGTTCTAAATCATTCCATTGTTATTATTATTTTATATAATTTTTTTTTGCACGCGCTTGTTCGTTCTATCCACAGTGAGATCAATATTTGTAAATTAGACATAAAGCAGAATGTTTTATCTTTCTTCCATTGCATTAAATTTATTCAACCTCTTACTCATATGACAAAAATGCGATTTATTTCGTTAAGAATAATACTTAGATAAATATTGTTCCCCATCTCTTAGGACTTCTTTTTTTTTATGTTCAATTCTTTAAAATATTTCGTGTTATTCTAACTCAATGAAAAATAATACTTTTGAACACAAACAAAAATATGTCAAATAACAAGCCCATATAAATGAATACATAGCTTTTAAACAACGTGAATAATTTTTTTTTCTACAGAAAACAGAAATATATCTCATCATTTATACTATTTTCATTACATATGTGAAAACTGGCACTTATAAAAGTTTAAAAAAGAGAAAAATGTTTGAGTTTTTGTACTTTTAAAAATTTCGGAACATTTTTGAAAAAGTTATTTGAAATACATAATAGGATTTAATGGAATAAATTTAAAAAAAAAAAATTATAAATAGAAAGGAAAATGTTTTTAAGAAATGTATGTTTCTTTTTTGCATCCATAAAGGCGTCACAAAAAAGAAAATAATATAAATTTCGAATGAAATTATTTCTACTTACTTATTTTTATAGATAAAAGTCATTAACTAAATAAGAAATGAGAAATTTCATTTTTTTTTCCGATTTAAACACAATAAAAGGAAAATAAATATTTTAAGACATAAGAATGCATTTTTAATTAACACTACAGACAAATTTTGTTTTGAAATAAACCAACTTAAGAAAAGTATTATTTTAAAAAGGAATCTCTTATATGTTATTATTTTATGATTATGTACTACAATTGAAGAAAATAAATTAAAAATTGTGAAAGAATAATAATAAAAAGAAATTTTATTAATTATGAAAGTAAAATAAATTATACTTAATTTCGAAGATAGTTATAAAAAAATAATGCAGTACCTTGATTGTTCGTGCAATTGTTTATTAGACAATAGACTTTGGATTAAAGACCCCTTTTTCTTTCAAATATTCAGATATAAGCAAAATAAATTATTCTTATTTTCGAAGTTAGTGATGGAAAAATATGTATAACCTTGATTGTTTGTAAACACTTTTCTCTCAAATATCCTGATAAAATTACCGAGGTTGTTGCCAATATATTTTATGAAGTTTAAAATTTCTCATGTACTAAGTTCATAATAGCCTTGTGCTGAGGGTAATGAGAACAAGACTGGCTGTACTTTATGCTAACCTTGAGTTCGAGTCGTCCTGATTGAACTCTGAGATCTATGAACAATTTAACGAGTCTATAACATGTTAAATTAACTGGCGTAAGAACTCATCATATAGGTAAATGTCGTAATGACGTAATGAGATTTACCGTATTTATTCGAATCCAAGACGCCGTCAATTTGTGATACTCCCCTACCTGGGGGTACCATCTCTTCATCTACTCGACCTAGATTTGAGGGAGGTAATGATTGATGACCCAAGCTAGCCATAATAAAGTCAATTTATTATTATCAATTCAAATATTCAAAGGCAGTCTGATGCTAGGAAGGAAATCAGAAGTGATATAATGTAACCCTCAATCTTATGTAAATAAGCACCTGGAATCCTAACTGCTCAACTTTAAGTGAAGTTGTCCTATGAATCTTAGTCTTCCTTAATTTTTTTGACTCACTAAAGCCCGTTCTATAATTACGCTTCTAAATTTAAATCCTTGCCATCATCATACGGCGTTCAGCACATCTCAGCTTACTTCATACTTCTCTTTGTGATTACAAAACCTCCATTTTTTATCTACTAACTAATCTGAATTTCAAGGTTTCTTCTTGAGAGGATTGAAGTAACTCAATGCTGGCCCCAAAGATTCCCCAAGAGGATTAGAAGGAAAAACAAGGTAAAGCCCTGTCACAAATTCAACGCTGCAAACGATTCTCAAAACGTTTTTCAGAGGAAAAAAAAATAAATAGTGCAAAAAGGTTTTCTAATATCCGATTTTTACGAAATTTAAAAAAAATAATAAGATTTAATAAGAAGTGAATAATTAATTCATTTTACCAGTATTATAACAACTTTTAAATACATACAGGAGCATATAATTGCTGTAACCACCGGAGTGCCGAGTTAACTTCCCCTCATCTAAGAAATTTTTCCGTCTTCGATTCCAAGCCGCACCCGATCTTTTGCATTATTGACATTGGGAGGGAAAAAGGAAGCTTAGATTTGAATAAATACTGTATGTGATCAATTTATATCATATAACTCTACTGTTTTTCAAAAAGCTCAAGGAGTTTGGTGTGGAAGTCAAAATCATTATGTGGTATAATTATGGCAGAATGATGCAGTACTTTGAAGGTCGCAATTAATATAATTCATAGAAATTTCACAAATACATATTTTAAATTATCAAAAAGATTATTTCTATAATTTATAAGCATAATTTAAATAATTGTATCTTTTAAAGAAACTGGCGTAATGAACATCTCGAAAACCTCCTCCTCCTGGGGAGGGGGGAGGATTTTAAAGGGCCCACAGCCTGACTGACGCAAAATTCGTATTTAACCAATTTATATAATGTCAAAGGCAAAACTTGACTTTTTTCAGGAAACCCTTATATTCTCCGTTACGCCACTGTTTAAAGAGCGTTTAATTCTAAAAATACTCTCTAAACACTCTGTGTGTTTCTTTAACTATATGCATCATTTATTATTAAAAGTTTTTAATTGCAGTAATTATGAGAATTATCAATTAGTAAATTGGGTATTATGATATAATTGATACTTAAGATTAAAATTTTTATAACGAAGTGTATCTTAGGTAGATACATTAAAACATTTTAAGAGCAATAACATTCATATAAACTATTTTATAATATTTTTAATTTTTATTTTGTAAATTTGCCTTATGTGGACCCTATATTTTCCATAAGATCTTCCTTCTCTTCATTATCAATTTGTGTTTTCTTTAAACGCAAAGAAATGCGTCTCTTTTCGTCATATCTTTTTTATAAAGAGTTTTTTATTTATTAATCTTCTTCACTTTGTACGTCCTATTAATTACACGCCTCTTCAAATAATCATTAACACTTCTTTAATTGAAAGCTAATTTTAGTCTTGTCATGACAAATGTTCCAGCAAATTTAACCTACTTATCTGAAAGGTGCATCATTTTTTACCTTTTTACTCACAAAAACAGTATCAGTTGATAACTCTACAAATGAAAATCAACATCAACATTCTCATCACATTATCATCATTCTAAAAATGGGGTCGTTTTCTAACCGATTAGGATTTACGGTTCCAAAACGCATGTTGTTTTATATCGCATGCAGCAATCTTAGAAACAAGCCCATTTTGTATTATTTCCACTTTCTAAGTCTTTTTTTTTATTTTCCGCAGCACTAATTGGTCTAGGATGGTACGTTCCAAAAGGAACGATAAACCTTGCATACCAATCAGCAAATCCGAATTCACAGTGCGCCGTTTTAACGGCGAAGAAACACCGTTAAGATTTATAGTAATTTCGTTCGAATCTTTCTCAACCAATCCTCTTTCATTTACATGTATTCCGACGCACCTTATTTCATTTAAACCAACTTCGCATTCTCCTTCCTAGGTTTAATGTTTGGGTGAGAAAAGAACAGTTTTCTTAATTTTATTTTCTTTCTTTTTCTTTTCCTCTTATCTGTAAAGGTGAATAAAGCTTACTTTTAGGAGAAATATTCCACACATTTAATGGCGGGAAGAGACAAACTCGATTGAGCGAAATGAGATTTTCGGGATTTGCCGCTAGATGGCGCTGCTAGCTGATGATCAGTTTTGGGATTCACAGAAACTGAATGTTCGGTTGGAGAAGTTATGAGATTTGAGTGTGTTACAATAATTCTTGAAGACAGAGCATGAATACATTTAGTATTAAAAATATAGAAATATTGGAATTAATATGACACAGTTAAAAATTAGGTAACACACTGTGTGAAACTATATTCGTTTTTTTTTTATAATGTAATCTGAGATGTGCATTAAAGCATCGTTTTTCAAACTGTGGACTGAAAGGAAACAAAAGAAGATAAATTCTAATAAAAAAAAAAATACACACTTACACTCATATACTATACTTATAAATTTATCTCAGTACTGCTCAATGAATTTGATAATTTATCAATACTAAATTAAGAACATGTTTAATAATTACTTGTGACTCCCATGGGCTTGTCATATACAGAATTATATACAAAATTTTGTACTTATCTTGATATGTTGTACTATTTATAATTAAAATTGTATTGTATCTCTAGCGTCAAAATACATTATTATTGCATTCAGTTTATCGTTATTGCATGGAGGAGTGCGCTATTAAAATTACGATTGAAAATTGGGTCTCAAATGTTGAAAGTTTGAAAAGCACTGCATTAAAGCTTCTTAGATAGTGAACAATTTAAATTACGTTCGCCAAACAATGAAATAAATTGTTTTATTCCATTTCATTTATTTGAGGAAATTTAACACACGTTCACAATAGTTTTGAAAAGTATTTTTAAAAACACTTTGACTTTTCTTTCCCTTTTTTTAAACTCACTTTTTAATGTAATTTAACTCATGGTTTAACTAATTGATCAAAACAAAATTTAACATTTTACATGCATATGCAACTCTTTCTTTTAGTTGCAAAACAAAAACTATCTAAGATGCAGTACAATTGAAAAATGATATTGCTTCAGAAAAATTTTATGCGTATTATTCATTATAGTTTTTTTTATTATATACATATTACTTTCTCGATCTTTAACGGTACATAATGGGTTGGGGGAAAAAATAAGTAATTTCGTCAATTACATAGAATACTTATAATAAATAAAACTGTATCTTTTTAATGTATTTTTATAATAGCATTGATTTTAGGTGTCTTTCCACATGCATTTTCTATTAAACTTAAATAATTAGTTTATTTATTTATTTATTTATTTTATATTTTTAGCAATGATCGAATAAAAACATAAATTTAGGAAATAGTGTAATGAATTAAAGTAAAAATCATCAGGTTAGATAAAGTATATTATACTTAAAATTTAAAGATCAAAACAAAAACCAGGAAAGCATTACAGTGAAGTAATCTTTAAATAAGAAAAATCGAATGTAATATAAGTAATAAACTCTAGAACAAAGCAATCATCCAGTTATTTCAAAGGGAAAAAACTTGAAAATTAAATAAAAATAAGTAATAACTTTTTTAAGGTATTAAAATAAAAAATCTTTTTTTTTTGAGGAACTAATTCGATTTACGTTTATTTGTCCAGCATTTTATTTATTCGCAAAATTAAATAAAAGACTTTTGGTGATATGTTTTTCCTTCCATATCCCCTTTTATGTGTTCCGAATCCTTCGATAGACAACAGAACATTTCTTTGGATCAAAAAAACCCTAAGATTCAAAATTCTTATATTTTTTATCTATACACTTAAGTGTAATACTTTTTTTTAGAATGTACTCTTTTATTATTTAAGTACTTAATTATGTTCTCTCAGTGCTTCTCAAAGTTTCAATATTCGCGACCCAATTTTCAATCAGGATTTTCATCGCCCCCCCCCCCCTCTTACAATAACAATGTATCGAATTCAATAATACTATACTTCGACGCTAAAACTACGATACGACCTTAACCTCTTAAGTGCCACCAGCGAATATAAACGTCTCGCTCAGTCAAAGCGTTCATTTCCCCGGACGTATATATACGCCTTTCCGAAGTAAGATCTTTTCTGTGCACTGCTATCCATAGAATTATTCCGTAGGTTTTGGAATACAATAAAAGAACCTTGACAATGTTTGCGAAGAATTTACTTGTTTCAGAATATTTTTTGCTTCATTATTCCTTCCCCTCCCCTAATACATCTCATACGCGTGCCTACGTGGAAAATGGTTGGCATTGGAAACGAATCACGTAACTCTTAATCGGCAACTAAGGGATTAGTTATAAACCCTACAAATTATCAAGGTGTTAATTTTTGTATATAATTTTACATATGACAATCCCATGGGGTCACAGGTAATTATTAAACTTGTTCTTAACTTGGTATTGTTAAATTAAAAATAAAATACATTGTTTAGCATTAATACATTTGTAAGTGTAATATATCGGTGTAAATGTTTATTTTATTTTTTATTATGTCAGAATATGTTTTATTTGTTTATTTTCAGTAAATTAATATATTTTTTAAATAATCTTTGGTTTTTGACTTTTCAATACGCTCGCACTCCCCTCGTAGAGTCGTCATACCCCCAAGGAGGGGGTGCCCCCACAGTTTGAGAAACGCTATCTTAACCCCTTAACTGCCGATTTATGCGCTTCGTCCCCCAGTGCCACCGTTTTTTACCTAAGGGTGCGTATGCGGTGCATTGCGGGGAATAGAAGAGGCACAAATAAGAAAATGTTTTTCAAAAATAAGTAAATCCTTTGTAAAGGTTGTCATGGTCATTTTATTGCTTTCCACTTCCTTCGCAAAGAAAAGAATCGTACTTCGGCAGGACGTATATATACGTCCGGAACACTCGACGTGTCAGTTGAACTAGATGGGTATATACACCGGCGGCAATTAAGGCGTAAGGCAGTGCTTCTCAAACTTTCAATATACGTGACCCACTATTCAATCATCATTTCCATCGCGCCCCCCTCCATACAATAACAATTTATTGAATTCAATAATACTATACTTTGAGACTATAGCTACAATACGACTTTAACCTCCTATCTGCCACCGACGTATATAAACGTCTCGCTCAGTCAAAGTATTAATTTTCTGGACGTATATATACGTCTTTCCGAAGTGTGATCTTTTTTGTGCACTGTTACCCATAAAATTATTCCGAAGGCTTTGAAATACAATAAAAGGACCTTGACAGATTTTGCGAAGGATTGACTTATTTCAGAGGAATTGCTCCTTCTCTCCCCTCCTCTCCCCCAAAGATATATCACATAGGGGCGTCTACGTGGTTACATTCGAGAGTGAATCGCGTAACTTTTAATCGGCAGTTAAGGAATTAATTATAAACCATACAAAAAAATTATCAAGATAAGTGTTAATACACACAAACCCATGTGGTCCCCAATAATTATCAAATTTGTTCTTAACTTAATATTGTTAAATTAATAATAAAATACATTGTACAGTACTGATACATTTATAAGGGTATTATATCAGTGTAAATGAGTATTTTATTTTTTATTATATCAGAAAGTATTTTGTTTGTTTATTTTCAGTAAATTAATTTTTTAAATAATCTTTTGTTTTCAACTTTTCAATATGCTCGCGCCCCCCTCGTAGAGTTATCACGCCTCCCAAGGGGCGCGCCCCACAGTTTGAGAAACGCTGGCGTAAGGAAACAAATTCATCGGCCTTTCACTTACAATGAACATCTTTATAGATGCTATATACTAGATAGCATAAATAAGCCCTAACCATTAACAAAACCTTGGAAATAATTGTCGAAAATTCACATTTCATAGCATAAGTAGTACCTTTTTTACCATCTCACCCGAAAAAAATTTATGTAATTATTCATCATACTTATCCAATAGTTAACCTACCTCAAATAACCTGCTGCATAAAATGCACATCAACTTTCGTTACAATTTGAAATTCATAGCCTAAGTTACTTCTTAACATGTATAACATTGTAAATGTGTTTTTAATGCAATAATCAATATATTTTGTGCCCATCCATCCAACAACCTCTTGGCTTTTCTCCAGACTATAAATGATATTCAATTTTTATTTATGATAGTTAAAATGTGTACTTAAAAAGTTGTTATAGTTCCATCCGGCAGTAAAGCATCCCATACCGGAATGCATCTAATTATTTATTCTGGTTTGCAATACAACTGGTAAAAAATGTTTTATGGTTTCAATTGATTTATAGTTATTTGATTCTAGACTAAAAGAATGTCGATTTTCTTTTTTATCTTGTTATAGTATAAAGCATTTGTATAAAAACAAGATTTCTCGATCAAAAAAAAAAAAAAAATATATTACTGAAACAAATTACTGAACTAAATTAATCATCGATTCCAATATTGTGATACAGTCCTAATGTAGCTTCCAAACGTGACGTAAATGAAAGTAATGTATGGCGTAATGTGGATTGTAAATGTAACGTGAATGAACCATCAATGAATCAATCAAAAATGTTATGTTTAAAAAAGATAAAATTATTTATCTTGTGTATGAGTATAATAAAAGATTACTTATAAATTTATTATTTAATTCTTGCACATATTAGTTATACAAAGGTTATTACAAGTGAAAACATTAAAAAATAATTCTTCGTCGTTTTGTATTAATAACTTTTTTACTAATGCAGTTTTAGGATTGTTGGCAACAAACTTTGTAATTTTGAGCCATGGTTACACGACGAAGATGTTGCTTATTCTCTTAATCTCACGCAACATTACAGGTGAACTTTGAGTTGGTGTAGCAACGGTGGTAGGATAAACTATTTGAGAGTTGTTCCGAGTCAAATCGTGCTGTAATATGTATGGCGCTCAAAGCTACGGATAACGACAGACGTACATCTATCCCTTTGCCGCGATAAATTTCTTGGGCCTCAATCTGACATCGTCAGACAGGTGGCATTAGCAACAACAAAAAAAAAAAATTTAGAGTTGTAACGCTCTCTGCCCCCTCCCCCCAAAGTTTTCTATATTGGCAAACTCTGGGGGCCATTCCATGGCGAGGGCGGCTCTCGCTACCAAATTTTGAAGCTTGAATTAATTTTAAGTCAAGCTCTCATTGGATGTTAAACATTGCCGTAAGTAGCAGAGCAGAGCCAGATTGATACTCAAGGGAACTTTTACATGCCACATAATCATATGAAATACGGGCTTACGATTTACTCATCCACAAAATCTATCCACTCCAGCCTTGATCGAACCCGCAAAATTAGGTTTATAAAGCGGGCTCGCTACCTCTAAACCATCGAGCTGAGAACGCTTCGAACAAAATAAATTTTTATTTTTGTATCTCCTTTTTAAAAAAAAAAGGAAACCTTGGAAGTAAGCATTGAAGTTGGAAGTTGATTTTGAGATATGAATTTAAGTGAAAGAAAATGAAGTTTTTAATGAATATTTTTTTTAAAATGTTTAAATTTCTTATCTCAAGATTCTTTCTCCTTTCTGTCAGCATTATGAAATGATAGACTGAACAATAAACTAACTAACTCAATAAATTATTTTCCTGCCAGATATCGTAATCTTGAACGACCATACTTCAATAATGTTAATGTAGCTCAATCTAATGTAATAAACTCCTATTGAACCTCGTTAAAAATATAAATTCAGTTTGAAGCTCAGTAATTCAAAGTCTCTCCTCTCTCTTTTTTTTTTTTTTTTTTGAATTAAGTAATAATAAACATTTTTCATAAAAATATTTTGCGCTGAATATTTTTAAAGAGATTGTTTCCTAATTTATGAAAAAATCCTACATTAAATATTCTTTGTTTATTTTATTGATAGATTGTGAAGCTCGTTTACATCGAGGGTATCAAACTCTAAAGTTGACTTGGGCCAAATAAACAAGGTTTAACTTTTTATGGGGATGTTCATAGAAATGTAGGTTTGTTTCGAAAATTACATTGTAATAAACATATATAAAAGAAAAAGAAAAAATTAATGTTTACGTCCTGTCACTTGACATCTCTTCTCATCTACTTTCTTTATTATTGCGGGAGAATTTTTTTAAAAATTTGATTATATATTATTGTGAGCCGATATATTGATAACCGATATATTTTCAAACTAAAAACGTTCTATGCGTGGTTTTTTTTTTTTTTAAAGAAAAAAATTTATGCACACTTTTTCCTATAAAGTTTTATTTCCTTTACTTAAATACTACTGTCATGCAGCACACGCACACTAATACTAAATTCTATTGACTGAACGAGAGAAAGGAGCGCAAGCCGAAATAAATAAAAAAAAAAAAAGTTTTTTCTTATGTAGACGAAACATGGGCTCTTTTTTTTTTATTTAATTGAAAAAGCATTGTTGTTGTTGCTCATGCCACCTGCCTGACATAGTTAGATCGAGGCCCACGAAATTCATAGTGGCAATGGGCTGGATATACGCCTGTTGTTGGCTTTTAGCCTTGAGCACAATACAGGTGGCAGTACGATTTAGCTCGGAAAAATTCCCTAAAGAACGATAGATGGCGACACCACCTATCTCCACCTCCACAATTTAGGAATGGAACTGAATTGGAGGGAAACTTTCTTCCAGTTCCCTGCACTCATGATTCAGCCTACAAGACTTTCGGACCCACTGATTTAATGAGCACGTGCTCCGCGTGTACTCGGAGGGTATTTGGCGGTACGGGCATCGAACCCAGGCCTTTCGGTCCGGAATCCGGTGCTCTAACCACTAGGCTACCCACGGTCATGAAAAAGCATTTAAGCACAAAGGAATTAAAATCCGAAAATTTAATGAAGTTAATTGGCGAGGAAGTTACCAATATTTAGTGATGACAACTGAGAGATTACGAGAAAATAAAAGCTTTAATTGTAAAAAAGTACGAACCCACTCCTTTTATTTATTTAGAGAATTTTAGGAAAAGTAAACAATTCTCAGAATATAAGTTTTCCATGCCTTACATACAATATAGCGTTATATAAGTTTTATAAATAGTACTTACGAATTATCGTAGCGGTATTGGTAACATTATAAGAAAGGAAGCACATGGTTGCTAATTCAATGCATACGACGCATGAGAAATTAGCGTGGCCAACTTGGCGAGTTACCTTGAAGGTTGGCATTGTTGCGATAGTAAATACCATATCAACATATAAATTATATAAATATTATCTACTTAAGTAATTTACAAAAAAAAATATTTTAAAATAATTAGACATTTAAGTCACATATACTCATATATAAATTTATAGGAATGCATAATTATTTAAAAATTGCTCTTTACAGAAAATGGGTGAAATAAACAAACCTACCGATGAATGGGCACGAAGAAGTGAACGTCAGACTATGAAAATGTTGTTAATGAAAACGTAGCACATCCGAACAATTGAATTCTCTTGCCCAGAATAAGTTTTCATTTCTATCGCGTGGTTATAAACACACATGCATTTTTTTTTCTTTAAAAAAACATAGATTTATCCATTTTGCTTGTTTTACTGATAAATTAAATAAAACAGTACTTCATTTATTGTATTAAAAATTTTAATTTTTGAAAACAACAATAAATTAATGTGTCGAATAGCATGTATAACTCTTGTATATGATTTTAAGTAATAAATAATATTTTTTTTCATGTAAGTTTAAAAAGAGAATCTCTTGAATTTCACGAAACATAAAAATAATCTAAAAGGATACTATGTTTCTGTTTGTTTATTTGTATTTTTATCTAACGTTACAAAAATTGAAACAAAGTATTTTTTACCCCAACATTGCTAACTATACAATTTTAAAATAATAACAACCTCGCAGGAATCTATATTGAAAAGAATCTTCATATTTAATGGGAGGAAATAAGAAATAACATCCATGCTTAGTCTACGATTTTTTTTTTTTATTGCCTGGAACTAAAAGAAATTCTCGAAAATGACTTTAATTAAATCTAGAGTATTTCAGAGGAAATAAAAACCTTAAATACAGAGTACTCTGTGAATAATAGATAAGTTTCTTAACGAAGCCATAAGTTTTGGTCCAAGTTAAATATACCAGCATCTCTTCTTAATTAAAATATCTTTTCTAAAGCGTGAAACAGAAGGTAAGGATTTTAAATATTCATATTTCAGCTATTCTGTTGATATCGTCTAATACATGTATGCATAGTATTCGAGAGATTTTTAAGTATTCTGTTTCATTTTTAGATTAACTGCATAGTTAACTGTATGCACTGAAACATTTATTTAGTTAAATCATATTCATAATTATAAAAAACGAAATTGTATTTTTTAAACGTAAACAATTTATATATATAGATAGATAGACAGATAGATAGATAATAAAATATATACTATTGAAGGTATCCGTCTACTTTCGAAACTGTTATTTTGCAAAAGCCTATAAATGGATAATTTTTATTATATTTGGTGTCACTCAGATAAGAATACATGTATAAAATTGTTTTAAGGATATTTTTACAGTAAAAAAACTATTTAAATGCACTATTTTGGCAAAAAATGAACATAAAATTACTTATTTTCAAAAAATTCTCCTTTTGAGGAAAATGCTTTTATAACAATAATATTTTGCCTATATAATAGCTCAGACCTCTATACGGAGCCTGAACTCCGAGTTTTGAAGTATGTAACTTAGAAGTGGATTTATTCATATTTTAATATTACAAAGTGGAGAAATTTTAAGAAAAACACACGGGTAATTATTTCAATTGGTAGTAACTCTGAAAATAATGCGATTTTTTCAAAAATCCTAGTTCAGGCCCTCTGGAGAAATCTTTGCATTATATAAGCAAAATATTACTCTTATAGAAGCATTTTTCATCAAAGAAGAATGTTTTAAAAATAAGTAACTCTAAGTTCCTTTTTTGCCAAAAAAAAAAATTTTGTTCTAATAATATTCTTAAAACATTTTTGTTGTTGTTGTTGTTGCTAATGCCACCTGTCTGACGTAGTCAGATCGAGGCCCACGAAATTCATCATGGCAAGAGGCTAGATGTACGCCCTGTCGTTGGCCGTAGCCTTGAGCACCATACAGGTGACAGTACGCTTTAGCTGGTTTTCACCCCAATTTTCAGGGAGAACACCCTGGAGGAGGAGCAGGGGGTCTTCCACCTTTCATCCCCTGCCACAAACCTCACGAGGGGACTTGCGGCTCGACGGCTGTTTAGAGTACCCCCATGCCGCGAAGGCACTATACATTTACAAACATCCATGTCTTCACATGGATTCCAAATCAGGTCCTACGGCTCAGCAGTCAGCGTCGCTAACCATTATATGTATTATAATCCAAGTGGCATTACATATCATGAAAATTATCCATTTACACTCTTTTTTTAAAAACATGGTTCCGAACGTAGTCAGATACCTTAACATTTGTAGTTTTTAGACGACGTATAAAGAGTAAGGATATGACTTATTGCATTGATAGATTACTATAATAAGAATTTATTGATTGATTTTTTTATAACATCAGATTTTGAAGCTACATTAATTCTGTCTGGAAAGGGCCAATTTTCAGCCATGATCAAGGTAAGGTGAAAAGTGCGATTCCTGATCTAAAATCCAACACTCCAAATTTCTACACTACGACAACGTGAGGACTTTAAGCCTCGACAGATTTAATTCTCGTCAGGCGCACTTGTGAGCGAAACAGAAGCAGGTGCACCCTGCCTGAGAGGCCACTGAC
>BMAV01022561.1:125286-138260 GCA_019973955.1 Trichonephila inaurata madagascariensis
TTTTTTTTTGTGTATCAATTTCTGTTCTCCCTTTTTTTAAAGTATTTCTGAACATTTCAGTTATTCTCTCTTTAACACATTTTATGTTGGTCATAAATCTTGAACTCTGGTTTTATTAGATTCTAACTCACCGAGAGTAATAGAGTTATAAACGTTTCATCCAAGAAGTCCAATCCTTAACCCCCATTGCCCAGTTCACTAGAAACATCTTCGATATACTCTTTCACCCTCAGTGGAGTTGTCCCGTGTCCCCGTGTTCTAATAATGAAATAATGTGTTTGTTTTTTTACTTGTATGCTTTAAATTATAAAATGTCCTTAAAATTCATTATTTTTATTATAAAATCATTTTCTTAGTAATGAAAATACAGTGAATTTTTCGACATTCTTTTTACTTGTTTTCCTTGCAGTTTTTCTTTCTTTCTTTCTTTTTTCATGTGTAAGATATAAAAAAAACATACATTAATTTAAAAAGGCGTGAATAATTACTTTTTTAATTTTTCGTGTTTATGAATTTCAAATTTTTTTATGTGGTTTATAAAATATATTAAAAAATGATCCTCCATATAACGAATTTTCCATATAAGGAACATTTTTTCTGGGATTTAGCGACTTCGTTATATAGAGGTCCGACTGTATATTGTAATATAGCACATATCTGACTTATTTTGAGTAAAATGTATGATTGCAATAAAAATAGATTTAAGAACTCACATTCAAAGTGATGACACAATCAGTCTAACTTGAAGGAAACATAGGATTTAGCGAATATTATATCTAAGAAAACCCAGTTTACTTCGTCTGAGACAAAATAACTCATAAGGACTCTATTTGATTATAGGGGCAGAAAAGGCTTCCAGAAACCCATTTCTCCTACGTTCTAAGATAGAATCTTCTAAGCGCATGCGCAATTCGAACTCCCATTCGAAGCTGTTTTGGATTTAATGAATTAAAATGAAATTAAAGCTTAAATATATTTATCTCTATCCTGACTATGTTTTCGTTACCAGTGTGTCGCAAGAGAAGGGGGAGGTAAACCTTGCAAAAAATACAGCACCTAAAAACAACATGTCTTCTGTTTGAAGATGTTATTTTATTATTTTTTCAAGAGTAGTTTGTGAACATAAATTGAGAGATAAAAATTTAATTTATTAAGCCTTTAAATGTCGTTTAAAAGTAACGCGCTTCACTTCTCAATGGCATCATTTTTTCACACATATGCGTTGTATTGGGGGGAAAAGAAAAGCCATAAATAAACAAATTTTTCTCTGAAGTAGTAGTCTCTGAAGTCATTCGCAAACTCTGTCAAGGTCATTTTCTTGCATTTCAAATCATTCGGAATAGTTTTACTGAAAGCAGCTAGAAGAAAAGGATCGTATATAAAGGACGTATATATGTAACTATTTAAGTCCGTAAAAGACGCATATATACGTCTGAGCATTTAACACACTGGTTGAGTGAGATATATATACGCCTGTGGCTCTTTTGGCCGTAATTAATATATTTTCCATATTTTTACGTACATCTTTACAAACTGATGTAAAAGCATTCAATACAATATGCTATTTTTCTTTATCAAACACAAGTTAAAACTACGTCCTTTGAGCTATTATTCCAAACTACTTCATAAGAAATCATTTTCTATTTTTCAGTAAAAAATAAATTTATATATATATATATATACGAATAACAAAAACACTATTTTAATTTGCAAATGATTTTTGAGTGTAGAAAACAATAACAAGAATTTTTGTCGCTAATAGCTGAAGGGTCTTTGATATTAAAGTTTTTCGTCATTTAGATAATTAGGAAGAAAATAAAAAAAATATATTATTCAGTTACTTTTATATTTTTTTTTTCTTTTAATATACTCTGAATTATGCCTTTTGCTAAGTATTTACATTGGAGAAATGCAGCTTTTCCAATTAATGATTAAAGATACTTAAAATTTAGAAAAATATCTGAACATTTCTTGAAGAAAAAAAAAGAAAAAAAAATGAAAGAAGCGAGACAATAGTTTTCCTGTTCCGTTTTCCAGTGTACCTTTTGTTAAATGTAGTAATTAGTAAAAATTACCGTTTCCATGTCTTTGAGAAATCAAGAAAAGAATCTTGGTGATAAAAAAAAAATGCATAAGCAATTTCTAATGCTCCCTTTTAATGTTCAGCATCTTAATAGCTAAAAATAGAAATAAGTATAAACAAAAGACTTCGGTGGCAAAAACGCTTTTCTACAATTATTTTTTTTTTTCGAACACTGAGTTAAATTCAGATGAAATAATTGGAAAGATTTAAAGCCTTATATTATCTATAACATTCAAACTTTAAAAAAAAATTAATAATAAT
The DNA here is from genome assembly GCA_019973955.1 of Trichonephila inaurata madagascariensis. NCBI lineage: Eukaryota > Metazoa > Arthropoda > Arachnida > Araneae > Nephilidae > Trichonephila > Trichonephila inaurata. Next base: position 127,631 of record BMAV01022561.1, read on the forward strand.
AAGTGGGAATAAAAAAAGAGGGGAAATTATAAAAAAAAAGAATATATTTAATGATCATCTTCATTAGTATTACTTAACAACTAGTGAAAAACGAGAAATAAAAGGTAAAAATATTGAAGTTCATCATTTAAATGGGAAATACGTTGAATTTCTCAGAAAAATAATGATCATTTTGCGCGAATCTCTTCATTGAGAGTAATTCGAATATTAAAAATGTTCGAAAAGGAATGAAAAAGGTGAAAGAGATAGAGAGGATAGGAATTTTCAATTTGATGATTAAAATGGAAATTGAATTAAGATAGAAATGTGAATAAATATCTGAAATTGGAATTTTAATTGTTAAGAATTCTAGTTATTATTGAAATGAAATGATTATATATAGAAAGAGGGGGGAGGGAAACTAACCCCCCTAAAGGTGAGATTGTATCTGAGTGGAATCGTATGCCTGTAATGACGTTTCTTCTTTTTATATCTCAAAATAGAAATCTAATAAATTCTTGAAAAGAATATGCTATTATTAATTAAATGTGATTAGAATTATTTAAAAGTTTGTATTGGGTCATTATGATCTCTCAAAGGTTACGTCTTTACAATATTTAGTCATTTCAATAGAAATAATTTTTTTAAATCCTATAATAGCATATGGATTAGAGCTTTCAATATTGTTAAGATGTTGTTTACACTTAAAAATTTTTGAGCATATACATTAGGATCAACTTCAAATTAGTGAGTGTGTCGAGTACAATTTTAAAGAGAATAAGTGTTATTTACTCAAAGAGTGGAACATTTTGTAGTTTGTTATTTGGATAATAGTTTTAATTCAACATTAAAAAATGAAACGTCTGCCTTTAAATTGAAAAATCAATTCCTATATTTCTTCTTAAGCACTACAGCCTGTTGCGGGCCAAGGCTTTCTCGAAAACTCTTCTCCATCTGGTCCTATCCTTCCATCGGTTCTCTTCAAATACTTTTACAGCCCCGTAGTTGGAGTTCCTTTCTTCAGTTTTCCATCGAATCTTGAAAAAGTTAACTCCTATATTTACCTTTTGGAAATGTTGAGGAAAAATGTGAATATCCGCCCTTTTTTAAGGGATATACCAATTGAATGGAGGTTGTGAATATTATTGTTATGGCCATAATCAGCATTTAAATCATGTAGGTATATAGAATATATTTGTACGGGTTTTTGTTTTTTCCGATAGTACAACATTTGTAGTAAAAACAAATGTGAAACAGTATTCCCTAGCAAGTGATAAAGTGTTTAAGACATTGTTTATAGTATGAATTCATTAACCCTTTAACGGGCCCACAACTAAAATACACTTTTCTGTGATAAAGTACTTGATAAATGTAATGTTCTCATCCTCTATAAACATGATTTAGTTACAAAAAAATATCTAATCGAGGGTTTTTTTCCTGGGTGGGGGCTAGACGTTATAGCCACTGCGCACTTGAGACATTTAACTTACTTTTCAGGACAGAAATAATGAATCATATCACAATAAACTTTTTATAAAAAAACAACATTTGTGCTAATAACTATTTCAATAACAATTAAATACAAAGTATAAGTGTAATAATAGAATAATTGTGCAAGATAGAATACTTACTAAAATATACATTGAAATTGGTATATACCCACATTTTATACATTTTATTTAATTTTACTATAAAAAGTTAGAAATAAAGTAATACTTTTGAGGATATAAATTTGTTATTTCTCAAATTTGATATGCTATTTACTGAGGAACTTTCCAAAGCAAATAGGACCAATTGCTTGAAGGCATAGTGATAATCAAAGAAAAGCTATAATGAATGAATTTCGAGCCCAAGTATCTCGTACCATATATTGTAAAAAAAGTTTGTTTATATTTTCCACGCCCAATATTCTCACGTGATTTTAAGTGCTCTTTCGAAGAGGAAGTGAGAAAATTTCAAGGTCATTTTTCTGTTCTATGTGAGCAGTGGATAAAGCCTCTCTATCCACATATAAAAGCGTTCCACAAAAACCTGAATAAAATATTTTTCTTTTAATTGCACATTTGCTTAAGGTATCCGACTACGTTCGGAACCGTTTTTTTAAAAAACCGTTATTATTATTTTTTTTAAACCGTTATTGGATAATTGTCATGATATTTAGTGTCACTTAGATTAAAATACATGTATAAAATTGTTTTAATGACATTTTGACAAAAAAAATTATTTAAATACAATATTTTGGCAAAAAATTAACTTAAAATAATCTTTTTTCAAAATGTTCTCCTTTTGTAAAAAATACTTCTATTATAATAATATTTTGCCTGTATATAGCTCAGACCTCTCTACAGAGGCTCAACTAGAAATTTTGAAAAATTCACATTATTTTCAGAGTTACCACCAATTTAAATAATTATTGGCGTTTTTTTTTCTTAAAATTGCTCCTCTTAGTTTTCGTAAAATATGAATAAACCCTCTTCTAAGTTATATATTTCAAAAATTCTAGTTGAGCCTCTGTACAGAGGTTTGAGCTATATACAGGCAAAATATTATTATAATAGAAGCATTTTTCATAAAAGGAGAACATTTGGAAAAAAAAGGTTATTCTAAGTTAATTTTTAGCCGAAATATTGTACTTAAATAAATTTTTTTTGTCAAAATGTCCTTAAAACAATTTTATACATGTATTTTAATCTAAGTGACACTGAATATCAAAAATATTATTCATGTATACCCTTTTGCAAAACCACGGTTCCGAACGTAGTCGGATACCTTAAATGGAATTTTTTGGCAAAAAAGAGTATATATAAGAGTATATAAGAGTTTTTGAAGTATATAACTTAGAAGGGGGTTTATCCATGTTTTACGACAACAGAGGAGAGAAATTTTAAGAAAAAAAAACGCCGATAATTATTTTAATTGTTTATAACTCTGAAAATAATGTGAATTTTTCAAAAATCATAGTTGAGCCTCTGTACAGAGGTCAGAGCTATATACAGGCAAAACATTATTTTGATAGAAGCATTTTTCACAAAAGGAGAACATTTTGAAAAAAAGTTTATNATTACATTTGGCTTAAGGGACTTTCAATTATAATTTGTGGAGCTGATCCTTTATGAAAATTGAGACACCACTTTATTTAAAAAAATATAATTTTTTATTATTGGATTAAATAATGAAACGTTTTATACTACTAAAATCTTATCTAGTGAACACCTTTTTGTAGCTTGTAACATTAGGACAGATCTAACTCAGAGGTTCCCACCCTTTTTTTGTCTCATAGACCCCTTGTGATGTTTTTCGGTTTTGGGTAGACTCCTACTTATGTGATACAGAAATTTTGCAAATTTATCAGCTTAAATGCTTTTTTGACAGTTGGTATACAGCTATTAATTTTAAAAGATTTAAATATCTAACTTTAATGAAATATAGTATTTAAAACTTAAGAAATACATGCTAGTTAATTAAAAATTTAATTAATACATAAAATAACTCTAACATAAATTAACTGATCAAAAACAAACATTTGTAATGGAAGATATAAATCTGGTGCTTCAATAACAAACTTTCAACATTTGGCATCAATTTTGTCAGGTTTAACTCCAAACCCTTTCGGTTAGTCTTTTTCTTCCTTTTTTTTAATTTGTGGATATGGTAACGGCACGGAAACTCTTTCTCACTTGGAAAAGCAATTAAAAACACACTTTCTCACAATACTCCATAGTTCAGAATAAATAACAGGTAAGGTCTTTTAAAGCCAAAATTGCTGACATCCGTTTCTCTAAACTTTACTTTAAGATCTCGTTACTGCCTATTCCGATCAGTTCCTCTTGTAATGTGAAATTTTTTTCTAATGTGACTATATGAATTCATTTCCTACTGTTGTAATTACTTCAGTCAAAGAATTCTCAAGCCTAGTTACAAAATCTCAATAAAGGGCATTTAACCCTTTATCTATGTCATTATGATTTACTACAAATTTTTTCATGCACTATTTTTTTTCAATCACTGCATTAAAAATTAAGGGACATACATAAATAAAATTCTCAACTTTGGGAAATTTAATTTGTTAGAGCTAATTAATTAAATTGGTACTTTAAAGTACCGTCAGTCCCCAAAGGTCTAAAATATTCTCATAATACGAAAAGACCGAATGACTTTTTTAACGCACTTTTAACTCTTAAAAATGCTAAATAACCATAGAACACTAATATTTTAGAGCACAAAATATTTATTTTTAAAGATTATAAAATTTTTAAAATTTATTTAGTTTTTTTTACACATAAACTTTATTTGGTGATATTCAAAGAAACAGTTTTTTTTTCATTAATACACAAAAATTCATTACACGTTATGCATTTTGAGTGAGGTTTCGATTGAATGTTTTTTAAAGCATTGCCTCCTGGGGTAAGATGCAGTATTTTCTTAACATGAACTACTTTAACTTTAGTTCAGTCTCTTGATCGTCCTCCTAAGAATCTAATGAAAATTCCAGCAAATAATTTGCTGCGACTTCTTCATCGGAAAAATTATCTGTTAGTACAATATTGATTTCAGATAGTAGGTTCTGTAATAAATCCAAAAAAAAAAAAAAAAAAGCAAAAAAAAAAAAAAAAAAAAAAAAAGACTTTTGGAGAAAGAGTTTCTTTTTTCAAGACACATTCTAAGAAAAGGAAATAATAATAATTATAATAATAATAGCACCTTTAAAATCTCATATATTATTGTTAAATCTCAGTTACACGTAAAGAAATTAAAATGTTTTTAATTTTTGAAATAAGAATAGGTATTTCATTTAATTGTGTGGCAAAAAAAAAAAAAAAAAAAACAAGTTCAGAATTTTTTGAAAACGTTAAAATAAAACAATTAAAAAGCAAAATAAATAAGTTAAAGTATCCGACTACGTTCAGAACCGTGATTTTAAAAAAGCGCATAAATCGATAATTTTCATGATATTTAGTGTCACTTAGATTAGAATACATGTATAAAAATGTTTTAAAGACATTATGACAAAAAAAAATGATTTAAATACAATATTTTGGCAAGAAATTAACTTAGAATAACCTATTTCAAAAAGCTCTCCTTTTATAAAAAATTCTTCTATAATAATAATATTTTGCTCGTATAAAGTAAAGACTTCTCCAGAGAGTCTGAGATAGGATTTTTGAAAAATTCACATTTATTTCAGAGTTACTTCCAATTGAAATAATTATAGGCGTTTTTTTCTTAAAATTTCTCTCCTCTGTTGTAGTAAAATATGGATAAATCTACTTCTAAGCTATATTTTTGAAAACTTCTAGTTCAGCCTCTGTACAGAGAGGTCTAAGCTATATACAGGCAAAATATTATCATAATAGAAGCCTTTTTCATAAAAGGAGAATGTTTTGAAAATTGGTCATTCTATGTTTGTTTTTTGTCAAAATATTGTACTTAAATAATTTTTTATTGTAATACTATTCTTAAAACAATTTTATATACGTTTTCTAATCTAAGTGACACTAAATATCATAAATATTATCCATTTATACTCTTTTACAAAATCACGGTTCCGAACGTAATTGGATACCTTTAGCTTAACGAAATGCCAAAAAAAAAAAAAAAAAAAAAAAAGCATAAGTCTATTGCATTGTTGTGATGACTCTACAACACAACAAAAAACAGCAATAAGCCACACGGCAGAAAAAAAAATTAAGTTCTTGCTCCAACACCCAGTGTGCTGTCGGTACTAACAGGTGCCACAAAGTTATTCAACTGTAAAATTAATAATGTACACTGTCAACTTAAAAAAACAATCAAATCATTCTCTCAGGTCTTCCTTATCATATAAATAAATAAGACACTTACCTGACTCTAACTACTTTTCGGAACAAAAATGACAATCTTCGCAATCCCATCAAAATGTCAGCTGAAAACGCAACTTCTGTTCTAAAACTATTCTCCTTCCCAACTAAAATACTCATCCTAGAACCCGTGCGGCCATATATCTTGGAAGAGTGGATTTAAAAGAATATTCCTGCTAAGTATCGTCAAAGTATTCATAAAAATGGTTATTCTATGTAATTTTCAGGTGAGTGGCACTTATAAGTACCGTCGGTAGATAAAGGGTTAAAGGCTGAACGTAGGTTAAAATGTCTTTTCCTGGTAGATTGTCTATGGCTAATTGAGAAACTGGGAAAATTCATGAGTCCAATATTATACTCTTTTAGCTTGATTCTGGAAAGAAATGCTGAAATGATAGTCCTTGTTTTAATAAGACTTAGGCTGTCACCTTGAAACTGCAAATTAATATCATTAAATTTAGCAATGAAATCAGTTATATATATAAATAGGTAAAACCTAGTTTCCATTTGATTAAATTTGCTTTCTCTCAAAATTAAAGTTACGATCTGGGTTAATGAGAGCCTTTATCGCGCAAACTCCCATCAACACCTCATGGACCCTCAAATTATTTTTCCTCTGATATAGATAGATCCCTTGAAGATCGTTCTAGACCTCTGGGAGTCGATGTAGACCACTTTGGGAATCACTGATCTAACTAGAAGAATGGAAGGTTAGTTAACTAAAAATATGAAATACAATCAAAGATACTTCAATTATAAGCAGAATATTTGGATTCATAGATTGCGGTAATGTTTCAATGATTAGCCTTTAATTTTTTTTTGAACATTTAGTTTTCAATTATCACAAAAATTTGAACGAATGATTAGTCACATGTACATTTATAGAAACTCTAAAGAGGGAGAAAATTTCTTTTTTTCTGATTATAATTTTTAAGTTTGTTTTTAATTTTATAATTTTTTAAACGATATCTTTGGACATTTTTTTTGTCTTGTAATGAAACTTCCATGCATACTAATGCATTGTATTTTCCATGTTCTATGTTTTTGTACAAAATAATGTATCTTCAATGAAAGGAACTGTAGATTTGTTACAATACTATAGAATACTCATAAGTTTCTATGCTATTAATTTTAGCTTCAAAGCCTCCTTAGAAATCAATTAATCAAGATCAAGTTTCCTCACCCACACCCTTCGATGTGAAAGTTTGGAGAGTAGGATGCCAGAACCCAGGCATCATCCTTGTCGCTTAACTGTGATTTAACCCCTTAACTTCTAATGAAAAGTTACGCGATTCACTCCTCAGTGCCATTATTCACATAGGCGCAAGTATGCGGTGTATTAGAGGGAAAAGAAAAGGTATAAATATGTAAATTTTTTTTGAAATAGATAAATCCTTTGAAAACACTGCCGGGGTCATTTTGTTGCATTCTGAAGCTTTCGGAATAATTTTACTGATAGCAGTGCGAAGAAAAGATTCACATTTTGGAAAGATGTAAATATACGTCCGGGGCATTTAACACACCGGTTGAGCGAAACGTATATATACGCCTGGGGCACTTAAGGAGTTAAATTACGATGTCCGTCACCAATATTCATCGAGATGTTTCAAAGTGAGTCATTAATTAACAATTAATCAATCAACACTCTCGTCCTAAGAAAAAAAAGGAAAAGCAGAAATATCATTTATAAAAGAAAACAATGCGTTAATAGGTCTTTTTGCATACTTTAATCAATTTGTAATTTATTATATGTGTATAAAAACCAGCTGGAAATTAGTAATATTATAACTAAAATTGTAATTACAACAGAGATTGAGATTGCTTGATTAAATTTATTTGTTAGTCAATAGTTTAATATTTCCTATCACAAAGACTTTAAAATTCCTTGCTGAGATGTAAACATTTTAATTATTAGTATGTTTCACGAAAAGGCTTATTTGCTTAAAAAATAAATGAGATATACAGAGCTCTGGAATTCAAGACAAAGGAAGGATTTTTTTGATGCTATACTGTAATTAAATCAAAACTTTTCCATTTTTTTCTTTAGAGATGAACTTTATGTCTTAATTGTACTTTTTTGAAAATTTACCGATAACTAGATGTGACAATCAGAGCTAAATATTTATTGTATTCATAATAGATAATACAACTTTATGAAAAAAAAAATTAAAAAAAAAAAAAAAAAAAGGAAACGGTTTGGATAAAACGTTGTTCAAATTAGTTTTGTCAAAAAATATTAACAATTTTTTTAACGATCTGCTATTTGTTCAATGTATACCCAGCCCTTTTTTCTTCCAATTTCTTTTCCAAAGAACAAAGCAACACTTATTTTTTTATTTCTTCTTTTTGTCAGTAAGAACAACGATGAACTCTATTAACTATGTGTAATGAATTGAATTTTCTAAACGAACAAAAAGGAATAGGAAAAGAACGAAGAAGAAACATCTTGCATTATCAGCATTCAATTGTTAATATAAAGAAAGGAACTGAAATTTTTTTCAGTTCTTCGAAATCAACATCCGTTTTTCAGCACCAGGCTTTTGTTTATCTCTGACGGCAATGCTTTGATGCTTTACACCGTGAAAAAACGCATTAACAATAAAAAAAAGTCACAAATGAACTTGTCAATTTTTCAAGACAACAGCAAGCGTCGTTGCGTGTCCGGGAGAGCGTCGCAAACCAGGAAAACAGGATTCTGGCAGATCTCCCACTTATTGCTACTTCAATCGATACCCCCTCTCTCTCGCAGAGAAATCCGCTACGCAAATCGCTGTGAGATAAATTCTGTCTTTCGGAGTGTGACACTTCATTCTGCTCTTCCTTCCAGGAAATGTCCCTTAAAAATAATCTTTGCAGTATTTGTGACTAGTGAATGGCAATAGCATGGCATTGCAATCACTCATCTGTTTTGCCTGTTGTTTCATTTTCAGCGTGTGTAACAGTTAGATTTTCGTTTTGTTTTAAGGTTCTATTTTTTATATTGGTGCGGAAGGTACAAAAATACAGTCATCTTTCATTTACACTGTTCATTGCTAAGGGTTCGAAATTGTTCTGTGTTTGGTATTTAGAATTCTGCAAATAATTAATTTCCACGAATATTTTGAACTATAGAACATAATCTCTTCAGAAGCTTTCCTTTTTTATATTCATGAGTTGCTTAGAAAAGATATTCACGCTTATAAGGCTTTCACCCTATTTTTTATCTAATTAATCATAAACGATTTTGATATGTTTTGAAAAAGTTATATTGCACTCCTATTTTAGATATGTATGAATTTATCATACGAAAATTCCTGAAATAATCTTTGCAGTATTTGTGACAGGTGAATGGCAACAGTATGACGTTGTAATAACTCATCTGTTTCGCTTGTTGTTTCATTTGTATGTACAGTTGGATTTCCGTTTGTTTTAAGGTTAATTATTTTTATATATTCGTGAGGAAGGTACAAAAATACACCCACTTTTCTCATTTACCCTGTTAATTTCCAAGTTTTCGTGAAATTATTCCGTATTTTGCTCTAGGAATTCTACAACAATCTATTTCAATAAAAGTTTCGAATTATAACACTGAACTCCTATGAAGCGTTCCTTTTTTTTTTATCAGAAAAAAAGTATTTCTCGCTTACAAGAAATATCTAATCTATTTTCACTTACAACAATTACATATGATTCTGAAATGTTTTGGAAAAGCCTTAGAAGTTCCATACCATAAATTTCGTATACAAAATTCTTTTTCATGAACAGTATTTATAAAGTGCTTTAGAGTTATTTTCTTCACAGGTAATAGAACATGTGTGTTGTTATATTATAAATGGCTGCATCTCATTCTATGGTAGTCTAAAATTCTTTGCGCTTTCCACTTTAGATAGTTTGCAAATAAATCTATTCTCTTTTATTATTATTATTCTATATAAATTCTTAAAATTTTTTTCCTTACCTTTTGAAATAATTTTAATGAATTCATATTCCGTTATAGGGAGATTTTTAAAGATGTACAGTTAGGGTTCATAGAATATTAATATTGTAAATAAAAGTACTTTCTAAACACTTTTTAAAAAAATATTTTGATTTTCAATTTATTTTATTTCAATTGATGATTTAAAAACAGAGGAGATATTAATACTTCCATTCTTTGTTAGATGTAGTTACTATGGCCCATTTTTAAGTTGGTTTTGCAAAATGTGGAATGGTGTTTAATCACAGCTTATTTTCTTCCTAATAATATAAAAAACGCAGTTAGAGTTATACCATTTCTGTCTTAACGTAAAAAACGTGCCATTCTGTCTTAACGTTTTGACAGTAGGTAAAAATGTTAAAAATATTAGGCATGTCCGGAAACTAAGAGCCGCGCGTTTTGGGAAAACTCGCATATGTATATATATATATATATATATATATATATATATAGATAGATAGTTAGATAGATATACTCGTATATATAAAACCCCTTTTAAAAACAATTTTTTTATATACGGAAGAGCATGTTGGAAACTATTTTTTTACATGGTTACCACCATTGTTCAAGCATTTGTCATATCGGAAAATTAACTTGTCTATACCCTTTTCAAAGAAAGAGGCTGCCAGTGAGGATAGTTGAAATTCGTGGAAACTCATTACAAAGCAATCTTATTGTGAACCACCTGTTTCCACGAATTTTCTCATTCAATTTTTCAACCAAACCATCATTAACAACAGAAGGATTTTCACTCCGTGCTTCGTCATGAACAGTGGTGTACCCATCATTGAAATATCGAACCCACTTTCTCACTATTCCATCGCTCATTAAATTTTCACCATAATGATGTATTAATTGA